>APFE031379846.1:267214-369373 GCA_000404065.3 Pinus taeda | reverse complement strand
TCAATATAAATAAAATTTATAATCACATATTCACTAACTAATTATTTAAAAAATAATTTATGATACTTACAATCCCTTTATTTAATATTTGTATGTGCAATTCTTAAATTAATTGCAAAAAACATATACATCCTCCAATTTAAAATAGAGTCTCGTTATTAAAACACAAATTACCAATACAAATTATAAACCTCGCATGCTTTAGCCACTGATATGAATTATCGCCATCCAAAATCATTAAAAAAATTAAATAAATTTGAAATGCATTTAGCAAAATACGATACACATTACATATACAAATTATAAACCTCACATGCTTTAGCCACTAATATCAATTATCGCGATCCAAAACTATTCAGAGTAAATTAAATATTAGATTTCAAATGCATTTCGAAAAATATGATTAATAGATCGTGTAATGTATAATCTATATTCAAGTTTTATATTTGGCAGTTATGCTGGGCACGAACATAGTATTATGTTTAATTTATGAGGATCTGTGATAAACATTCTATATTGATAATTTATTTAATATAATATTGAAGATAGTTATAATAAAGAGAGATAATTATGAAAAAATACCAAATAGATTTTCAATGCTAGAGCCAAATATTATTAATACAAAAATTCGTATTGGAATAAATTACTTACCAGTTACAAAATCTTGACTAATTACTATTTATATCAATTTTGTTTTAATTAAATATATATATATATATTATTAAATAATTATATAATATTATATTTTCAATACCAATGGGTTCATTAACTGGTGTTTGAAATTGGAAAATCATTGGTTAGTGGACCAAGTCAAGTTCCCTTAATCTAACCAAAGAAAAATTAATAAAAAATTAAATAAAAAATTAATTAATTACATTAATATGGTACACAATCTTTACCATACTAGGCTACAAAGCCACTGCAGAACACCAATTTTATTAATTTTAAATTTTGAATAACTAAATTTTCATATAATATATAATATATAATATATTAGACATATACATATACAGTATAATTTCAAAATTCTTAAAAAAAATAAATTTTTGTGGAGAGGCACCTCCCAGCCTAGTATGGAAGAGATTTTTAAAATATTCTTGCTTGTTATATACAACATTTAATGGTCATGGATTTTCTAGTAATTATTATTTTTTTTTATTTAATTTAACTTAAACTATAAAATTATGGTCGTTTACAAGCCCAATGTATTGCATAGATTATTGTATTAGTTATCATGAAGTCTACTTAAAGGCTTGAGGAAATCCATTATGGAATGCAAAAGTGTTTGCTTAGATCCATGTTAACTTTGGACATGATCTCTCTTGTTAGATCCAAATTGAAGATGGATCTATGTTGGTTTTACTACACAATTATAATTTAAAGGATAAATTTGAATCCAAATACAACATAAACCCTCTTACCTAATAAAATAACCAAAATTAACTTATAGTAAAGTTAATTTTTTGTTAATTTTCGTGACACATTAAAATTCTATTTATTATGCTAAATTTGTAAATTTTAATATTTTGAAATATTACATTCAAAATTTAAAAAGGAGGGCTTTGGGTAGGTCTCTTGATAAGTATGGGAAAATGTAAAATAAATATGAGTTAAAGATCCTATATTTAATCCCCAAATGTAACAAATGTTCTATGGCATGAGAGTTATAGTGGTAGTTGTTGAAATCAACTCCATGTCACATAACTATGATACTGGCCCAACTGTTGATTTTTCTATCTAAAAAACAACTTGAATGGGGATGATAATTATAATTCTTCAAAACCATGAAAATTAGACTTAATTGACAAAAAAATATGTTATTAAAATTTAGGTTATTAAAACATAAATAAATAGATAATTTATAGCTATATAGGATTTGGTTACATATATGAAATTAAGGTCGAAATATTTTCTTTTTGTTAACCATGAGAATTAGTAACTCATTAAAATTACTAGCTACCATATCAAATCAATTTAATATCACTGTAGCTTTAAAAGTAAATCCAACAATTTGTCAATTAAATATATTAATAACATATGACTAAGAACTAAAACATTTTAGGACTTTGTAAGTTTTGACTGCATTTGTGTGAAAGTCGACCTCACTGAAGGTTTGCTAGACAAAATTTTCCTCAAGTGGGGAGATAAGGAGTATATCCAACCTTTGGACTATGAAAACATTGTTTTCAGGTTTATAACATGCCAAAAATGTAGGCACCTTCAACATGTGTGTACCTTTCCAAAAGGGAATGCCAACTCACAAGAGAAAAAGAGAAATATGTGTGGACGGAGAGATCCAAAGATAGTAGCAGTTGCCAAGAACATTGTCGATCATAACCAGATTATATCCCAACATCAGAAGACAACAACAAAAAATTCAACATGTCAAGATCCAAGAAAAACCCCAGTAGTGTCGACTCATCTCTCGACGAAAAAAATTATTTCGCCAAGGGAGAAGGACAGACATTCAAATTCAAAATTTCCTGCAGCTTGTGGGAAAACGTAGAATCACGAACCATATCAGTTTGATGATGAGAAATACATGTCAAATACGACTTGTCAACTAGTGATGGAAATCTGTCAAGAAAATGAAAAACGAACATTATTCATAGTTCTAACAAATAGTTCCACACGTTAGACTAATGTTCATAGAAGATTAAAAACCCTTGATTCACCCTGGTCTTTGAATCCAAGGAAGTAATAAGGATTCTGTGATGTAATCTAAATATATGATGTTATTTGTTTTGTTGGAAATAATAGAAATAAATTTACAAAAAGAAGAACTAAAACAATTTGAGACACATCTAAGTGAACTTAAAAAATACATGACTTTGTTAAAGAGTGCCTTAACTAGAAGCAAAGTTTTTTTTTACACACACTAATAAAATTTGAACAAATAAGTGAATAAGAAAAGTAAATAGATAAAAGGTAATTAAAGTAAATATAATAAGTGAGAAAAGCATTTATTTTTCTTTTTAAATTAAAACTCTTGGATTTTAATAACAAAATAAGCTTATAGAGCTCTTCTCTTCAGATCCCACCCAATAATACATCAAGAAATTGAAATATCCCACATACCCAAGTACAACAAAGTGATAGAGAAATATTGCTCTCTAGTTTAACAAAATATAACACCACAAAAATTACACAACTAGTTTCAACATAGATACATAACATAGCTGAAAATCATAGTTTTAGTATGCCACAAAGTATATCACCCTTCTCAAGAAACAAAAATCAACATAATGAAGCATAATTTTTAGACAAGACCCAATGTCATTAACCATGGAGAAACACATCTCTAGAACAATATATTGTCACAATCTAAGTACACAATCCAAATAAAAATAGTGCTAATTGTCCTCAGAACAAGTAAGAAGTGACCTTTGTACAGATAGATCTGTAATAAATATCAATCGTCGAGAAATTCGTAACCCATAGAAGTGCACAAGAATAGAGGGCCATCCAACAAAACATGGAGCCAGCATAAACACATGAGTCCATATCCAGTTCCATTTAAACCACAATCATTCAAAAACAAGAGCCACGACCTCATCTCCTCAATTTATATCCCAAAGAAACAAAAAACATTAAAGAAATTGTGAGCCAAAAAATGGGCCTAAAAAAAAATGTATAACAAAAATCAGCTTCATAAGAACCAATAGGATTCAATACGATGATTACAACCACGGGGGGTGATTCACCATTATTGGAGTAAAAAATTACAAAGACAATCTAAAAAGTAGTTTTTTCCTTCTTCCCTATAGAACTTGATGAGGTAATCTAATATTATTTCATTATTTCCGCTATTATTTTATAATATTCCTTAGGAGACCCCTTTTAGACCTCAAAATTTCTATAATGATAAAAGAGCCAACCATGAAAACATGGCTCCATCCATAGATGCACAAAGCTATCGATAACGTTAGCTAATCCACAATGATAACTAAAAAGCTTAGAGTTTGCACACCAAAATTTATTACAAAAAGACATAAAAGCCCACCATCGCCAGTCATGATCATAAGAGGATATTATTGCTGATGCCTGAGCACTAGAGCCTGGAGGTTTTGTGAGACCACCTAAGGTAGAATAACTCACAAGAAATCATTATACATGGGCCAAATGAGAATCTCGATTTTCCAAGAGGAACCTTTGATTACGAAGCATGTGTCTAATGTCCTCCAATGAGAATAATAGTGAAAATTTCCACCTAGTTGTCTTTGAATATTAGTCTCAATAGGGTAGCCATTTGTTGATGTAAATCCAAAGAATTCACAAAATCTAGCCTCCTACTCTCAAATATTCTAAGAGTAGGAACCCATTTCATATCTTCACCAAACAATTCAGAATATGGACTATAATTGTGATCCCCTACCTATTTACTTTCCAACAATTGAATTTCTTTGCACACCTCTATATGTATTACATTAAATAAAGTAGCCACAAAATCATAAGCAAGAGGATGAACCATCTTCTTCCCTAAAGTGGAATTGACTCCTCCATCCCTCTTGTTACTCGCCATCTATTGAGGAGGATTGAGCACTACTAAGAGGGAACACTTATGAAAAAATTGAAAGAAACTCTGCTTATAAATCAAGAAGAAGGACTAGACATATTACCTTGATCCCCATACCTAAAAACCACTATAACATCACCTAGTTACCACACTACTAGTGTAAATTCCATCAAATTCTCAAACTCACTCCATCCAAGAACCATGACACACAAGATTCTACAATACCCTAACAAACAATAAGACATACCTATGCTATGACATAACACAAAGATGTAGATACAAATTCATGTCAGTGTTGTTAGTGTTTGTCAGTCCTATGAGTCACCAGTGATCAAATATGCTCTTACAAGTTTTTTTTATTGGGGTCTCAAAGTCAAATTTTTATCATTTCATTAGCTTTTCAGAATAAAAATTTGGTCACTTTCTAGTGTGTCTAGGCCTATTGCTGCTCCTTCCAAAATTTTCATGTTCCAGTCATTTCCATCACTCAGTTTGATGTGCCATCACTAAAAGGTCATCATCATAATCTTACTCATATCATCATATTCCTCATTCATCTTAGTTTCACCATTAGGTCATTAGGGTCAAAGTCATCAAAATTTGTCATCTCATTCATAAATCCTGGCAACTGCTATGTTTTCATTCCAAGGCTACAAACCACTTTGCAGTGATTTCTTCCATTATATTCAGGTTGTGTTGCAGCAAATACAGGTTGGTGGTCTCTCATGAATCTCAATAATCTCTTAGTTCTCTTAATTGTGATTGCAATGCTTCATTTCCCTCAACTAGGGTTTTGAAAACGATCTTCCAGATTTCATGATTTCCATCGTGAATTGTTGTTAAAACTTGTGTCCTATTGTTCATACACCTTTTCATATCCTAATTACACCTTCCTAAATTCCCTCTATCAAAACTATCGTCAAATTCCATCATTTTCACCTAACCTTAGACAGAGCACACTTTCTAAACCATTGGATTGTGTTTCTCTTGTTTGAAACCCTTCCCCTCACCCAGATACTAAATTTACACTTTCCTTAGCTCCCTAACCTCCCTCACTATCCCCCCAAATTTTCTTAGAATTTTTCCAATTCCCTATCCCTTTCATTTCCCTAAATTTCTTGACAGCTATCAAAATCCCATGTTTTCCCAACACTAAACCTTAATTCTTCCTCCTAATGAGCTAGGGTTTCACCTTGGAAATAGAGACCACACACATTGAAAAGAATAATTAAAATAATGGAGGAAATTTCTAAAGACTTGAGCCATCTAACATCAGAGAGATCGGTGCCTCACAAACTCATCAAGAGGTCATTTATGGTGCAGAGGGATGATTTTTCTTGAAAGCGTGTTTATGACCAAATGGAGATGAACCTGAAAAAGGTGGAAGAGGTTTTTGTCGATAATATACCAGGGGATAGAAATCTCCTTCCATTTTTACACAGGTATCATATATTGGGAGATATGAAACTTTCTTGGAGACCTATGTCAGAAAATAAAAAATGTTCAAGTTAATTTCCTATTTTAGGCATGATGTTGTGGCATAGATTACGAGAAAATGAAAATTAATTTCCAGAAAAGGAGAGAGGTGTTTCTTAACAACATCCTTATATCTATATATATATCTATTATATATATATATATATATTTGACAATTTTCCAAAAATATTTATGGTTAGATAGATGTCTCTCCATCGTTGAGGCCTATTTTTGTAGAAAACCCAAACTTTTGACCCTGCCAAAAATGCATCGTGCTTTTTCCTAAGCCATCCAAATGCCAAAAAATTTATATGATTGAATAGATAATCACTCCGACACGTCACATATCCACTTTTTCATGTTTTTTGGTGGACAAAGTTGGAGAAAAAGTTCAAAAACAGGTCCAAAAATCACTTTCTGCCACTATTTTGTAGTAGGTGTTGCGGTTTTGGAGTGACCTTGGGAAAGGTAGTTTTTCTCCTAGCTGAAATGTCCAAATCATTTCCTTGAGTAGTCAAATGACAACTAGACACTCACAGATTTCCAATGAGCTATCAAGTTATCAATTTGGAGTACGGGAAGGCCTCCAAAATTCTCCTACAAGAGTGCACTGCGCTTTTTCCTGAGTGCGCTACATTTTTGCATGAATGCATTGCGGTTTTGCCTCAATGCGCTACGGTTTTGCCTGTAGCAGTCTTTCTTAGCATGTCTTCACCGGATATTTGTTTGATGATATAATTTCAATATTTTTAAGTCTTGATGATTTAATTATGAAATAAATTAGCATGATAGGTTGTTTTATGCTTAATTAGGCCTCATAAATGAAGCAAAACTCAAATCAAAGTCTAGGAGAAGAGTTTGTTTTTGACCTTCTCACTCTTACGTGTTGGTTGAGAGATTCTTGGAAAATGTTCCACCACTTAGGGATTTGACCCTTGAAGGTGGGGAAACTATTTTTTTTGGTATATATTTATCATTTCTCATTCAGAGAAAAAGGTTGGACTTGAAAGGAGAGGACTTGTATCTTATGCTTTCATAGAGTTAACAAGGGAGCAGTTGCTACTATTTTTCAGGAATACATTTAAAGTGAGTTTGTGGTGTTGTATCTCTTCCATATGTTTTTTTTATAAATGAATTAATATCTCTTAACATGCTTTTCTTTCTTCATGTGATTTTCCTTACAGTCATACAGGCATAATTCTTTAGATTCAAAGCTCTGTTTATGTGGAAAATCATGTTTATGTATCACTTCTTCTAAATTAACGAATTCATGCTAATACATTCTCATTATGATTTCTTAAGATTTCATACCCTACACTAAATTGACCAAAATCTTAAATCCATCAGAACAAATTTTTATCTTGCTCCTCTTTATGCCTGCTACTGCAAACATTGATAACTTGACATAATTGCTTACTCTCATCCCTGGTCTAGCAACCTAAAAACCCTAAATTTTGAAACATTCAAACAAAATTTATACATATATCCTAAAATCCATTTTTTTTTCATTCATTGACTGAGATATCTTTAGAGAGATCCTTCTCTGGTCCAACAGGGCTGGTTGTTGAGCTACAAGTGGTTTAAGGTTACCCCTTTCGATCTCTTCCTCAGCCTGGAACATTGTAGGGGATAACATTTTGGCACTGTTGCCAGGGAAATGAGTGATATATCATCCCTGGGAAAGAACGACAAGGATCATATCTAATTGCTAATGGTAGATAGTGATCAGACACAAGAAAGGTTGTGCATCTTTCACCCGGTGACTCCAGTGTCGAAGAATCAAAAGGTTTAGATTTTTCAGGGCGACTCCACTATTTAAAAATCGGTAGTTTGAAGAACTTCTTGGTGACTTAACTATTTTCAAAATGGATTCAACTGCTTAGAGGTATGCTCCTATGGATCGTTCTCACATTCCTGGTTTTCCAAATCGTATTATGTGCATAGATTGGAAAACTAATTTTCCCAATTTCATAGATGGAAATGAGGATGAGGCTATTCTGCATATAATAAAATTTAATTGGCATATACACAAGCTCAATATTAGGTTTCATGAGGATTGTTTGATGAAAATGTTTATGGCTACCCTTGAAGGAAAAGCAAGATCATGGTATGAAGGGTTAAACCTAGGTAGCTTATTCTCCCTTAAAGAATTCGACACAACGTCCTTTGAGTTTTATGGAAAATCTCATCATTCATTCTTGTTGTTCGAAGGTTGTTGTGAATCCTATGAAAATTTCATTCAATAACTTGAAGAGACATTTGGTGATGAAGAATCTCTAGATTATGAGATCATAGAGGCCCTTTATGAATATTATTCGCAACAGAAAATAACATAGATTACCTACTTTGATACAAAGGATCATTCACAGCACACATCAACTCCTTCTTTGCTTGAAGATGAAACATATATGCATCCTAACATTCAAGAAGAAATTGGTCCAAGTTAGAATTCTGAAATTGCATGTACAAAAAACTTAAGCATTGAACCATCTTATGACAATGATCATCTACTTTCACAAGGAAATATTGAACAAGAAGTTGTTTTACATGATTCTTGTGACAATCAAATTGATATTCTTCCTGTTGAAGCACATGAGGAATCAAATATACTTGAAGTGGTCGCTTCATTTAATGTTTTCCATGAGAATCCAAAACCTTGTCTTTTGGATGGGAGGTATGAAGATAATCATTCACTTGTTTTTTCAAATTGTTCTTTCTCGGAGTTTTTATTTCAAGATCAGGTTTGTGAAGACCGGGATGAGGTTTCTAATGAAATGTATGAACAAGGATCTCTAGACATTCACCACTCATATGTCTCTCTAGCTCATCCATTTTCTGAAGCACTATTTCAAGGGTAGATTCGTGCAAATCATAATTTTGAATTGGCATGTGTGAAGGTTTCAGACAATGTAATTATGGCAGAGAATAATCATCAAACATTGCAAGCATATTATGAAGAGGAGAGAAGCGATAAAGAAGAGGTTGTTTTAGAGCCTCTTGCAGATGATGATCTTCCTCCACATTCAGAAAATGAAGAGTGTTCTTGTATTTCTTCTGACATTCAAGATTTGCTAATGTTCCAGATTATTATAGACCCTATTTCCAATTTGTTGCAACCATTTGGGAAGACGAATTTTCTTGTATTTATGGATCATGAGCATATGTTCAATGGACACTAGGAGTTGTCAATATTTTATTTTTTCTGCCTACTCAAGGAAAGTAAAAGCATGATTCAAATAAGTAGCCATTTTCTAGATTGGTTACACTGGAGGGATCATTTCACATGATTGTATATATATCTTTAGTAGGTGGGTGGTTATTATCATGATTTGAAGCCCTCAAATCTCGATGGTTTGTTGCCATAAGTAAGTTCAGTTAGTATGTGTTTTATAGTCAATTCAGTTCAGTTAGTCAGTCAGTTTTTAGTTTTTAGTTTTCAATTTGGTCCCTTTATTTTTTACTCCATGCCTAATGAATAAGGCTACCTGGTCTACGGTGTTCTTGACAACTCCAAGGAGCTGCCATCCCCAGCTGGAGCCAATGTTAGTGTCTGTCAGTCTTGCGAGTCACCCGTGATCAAATATCCTCTTACAAGGTTTTTTTTAGGGTCTCAAAGACAAATTTTTATTATTTCATTAGGTTTTCAAAATAAAAATTTGGTCACTGCCTAGCGTGTCTAGGCCTATTGCTGCTCCTTTCAAAATTTTCATGTTCTGATCATTGCCATCATTCAGTTGGATGTGCCATCACTGAAAGGTCATCATCATCATCTTAACCATATCATCAGGGTCCTCATTCAACTCAGTGTCACCATTAGGTCATTGGGGTTAAAGTCATCAAAATTTGTCATCTCATTCATAAATCTTGGCAACTACTACGTTTTCATTCGAAGGCTGCAAACCTCTTTGCAGTGATTTCTTCCATTATATTCAGGTTGTGTTACAGCAAATACAGGTTGGTGGTTTCTCATGAATCTCAATAAACTCTTAGTTCTCTTAATTGTGATTGCAATGCTTCCTTTCCCTCTCCTAGTGTTTTGAAAACATTCTTCCAAATTTCATGATTTCCACGGTAAATTATTGTTAAAACTTGTGTCATATTGTTCATAGACCTTTTTATATCCTAATTACACCTTCCTAAACACCCTCAATCAAAACTATCCTCAAATTCCATCATTTTCAACTAAACTCTAGACAAAGCACACTTTATAAACCATTGGACTGTGTTTCTCTTCTTTGAAACTATTACCCTCACCCAAATACTAAATTTCCACTTTCATTAGCTCCCTAACCTCTCTCACTATACCCCCAAATTTTCTCAGAGTTTTTCCAGTTCCCTATCCCTTTCGTTTCCCTAAATTTCCTCACAACTATCAAAATCCATTGTTTTCCCAAAACTAAACCCTAATTCTTACTCCTAGTGAGCTAGGCTTTCACCTTTGAAGCAGATACCACAAAAACTGAAAAGAAGAGGTAAAATAATGGAGAACATATCTAAAGAGTTGAGCCATGTAACATCAAATAGATTAGTGCCTCACAAACTCATCAAGAGGTCATTTAGGGTACACAAGGAGAGCTTTGCTTCAAAGCGTGTTTCTAAACAAATGTAGATGAACTTGATGAAAGTGGAAGAGGATTTTGTCAATAATATACCAAGAGATAAAAATGTCCTTTTGTTTTTACACAGGTATCATATATTGGGAGATATGAAACTTTCTTGGAGACCTATGTCAGAAAATAAAAAAGATTTAAGTTAATTTCCTATTTTGGCCATGACTTGGTGGGACGGATTCCGAGAAAATGAAATTTAACATCTAGAAAATGAGAGAGGTGTTTCTTCACAACTTCCTTATATAAAAATACCTTTGTTAGGTTTCCAAAAATATTTATGGTTAGAGATATGTCTCTCCATCGTTGAGGCCTATTGTTGCAGAAAACCCAGAATTTTGACCCTGCCAAAAACGCAGCACCTTGCCGATGTGATTTTTCCTTGGCCATCCAAAATGCTAAAAACATTATATGATTGGATAGATAATCACTCCTACATGTCATATATCCACTTTTGTAAGTGTTGTGGTGGACTGATTGGGATAAAATTCTCAAAAATAGGTCAAAAATCATTTTCTGCCACTATTTTGAAGCATGCATTGCGTTTTTGGAGTGACCTTGGGAAAAATGGTTTTCATCCTAGAAGGAATCTCCAAATAACTTTTTTTAGTAGTCAAATGACAACTATACACTCACATCTTTCCAATGAGCTATCACGTTCTCCATTTGGAGCAAGGAAAGGCCTCCAAACTCCTCCTACAAGAGTGCATTGCACTTTTGCCTGAGTGCGGTGTGTTTTTGCTTGAATGCATTGCGCTTTTGCTTGTAGTAGTCTTTCTCAGCATGTCTTCACCAGATCTTTGTTTGATGTTGTAATTTCAATATTTTGAAGTCTTGATTATGTAATTATGGAATAAATTAGGATGATAGGTTGTTTTTATGCTTAATTAGTCCTCATAAATGAAGCAAAACTCAAATGAAAGTCTAAGAGAAGAGCTTGTTTTTTACCTTCTCATTCTTACTTGTTCGTTCAGTGATTCTTGGAAACTATTCCACCACTTAGGGATTCGACCCCTGAAGGTGGGGAAACTATTTTTTTTAGTCTCTATATATCATTTCTCATTTAGAGAGAAGGGTTGGACTTCAAAGGAGAGGACTTGTATCTTACGCTTTCATACAATTAATCAAGGAGCAATTGCAACTATTTTTCAGGAATAACTGTGCAGTGAGTTTGTCATGTTGTTTCTCTTCCATATCAATTTTTTATTAATGAATTCATCTCCCTTAACATGCTTTGATTTCTTCATTTTATTTTCCTTATAGTCATATAGGCATAAATCTTTAGATTCAAAGCTCTTTTTATGTGGAAAATCATGTTTATGTATCTCTTCTTCTAGATTAATGAATTCATGCTAATACATGCTCATTATTATTTCTTAATCTTTCAAAACCTACACTACGTTGACCAAAATCTTAAATCCATCACAAGAAATTGTTATCTTGCTGCTCTTTATGCCTGCTACTGCAAACTTTGATACCTTGACCTAATTGCTTGCTGTAATCCCTGGCCCAGCAACCAAAAAACCCCAAATTTTCAAACAATCAAAGAAAACTTATACATCTAACCTAAAATTCATTTCTTTTTCAGTCATTGAATGAGAAATCTTTAGAGATATCCCTCTTTGGTTTAATAGGGCTAGCTGTTGAACTGCAAGTGGTTTGAGGTTACCTCTTTTGATCTCCTCCTCAGCCTCGGACATTGTGAGGGATAACAAGTGCAACGCCACTAACAAACACCGAACCTATAAAATTTGTACAAAAGAATAATAAAACAAAGTTGATCGAACTCCAACTAGCAGACTCTAAACAATTCTGATTCGTTAAATAGTTAGGATTCATAGGAGCCCAACAAACATTAATCACCTCCAAAGGATTGGAAATTACCCATGATAGAAGAAGTATACATAACAAATGAGTAGAACTACTAAATCAGTGACTCAAGACTAGAATTTGGAAAACTATACATGTAACAAGTGGTCACGTTCTCACCATAATAGTAAAAATATTGAGGTCATACACCAATACAAAGAAAATTTTGAGGCCACATGCCTAGATGTAGATACCAACATCAATTGTATTCTTCAATAAAAACTCTACATACCAGTAAATATTACACACTAGTAGAGCACCTGGAAAACAATAGATGGAGGTCAAGGGCTTGCCCTCACCTCGTCATATTCCAAAACTAAACCAAGATATGCCATTTAAAGGAAGTGACTCCACTTGTAATGCTACAAGCACCCACAATTTGACACTTGCGATGACCTGCAAAACATAAATGAGGTATTAAACTTGGGACAATGATGGAACAACCTCCTATAAAAAAATCACATTAGTATTAACAACCCCATCGATGAAAAATGGGAAAATAATTTCAATTCCAAGTGAAAAATGAGATAAATAGGAAGTGAAAGTAAAACCAATCGAACAAAAAAAAACATTTTTAGAAAAAAAATAAGATAAATATGCAAGATATATAGATGAACTAATAAAAAGAAATTAAATTGTAAATAAGGAAAGGGTTAGGATAGGAAAAAATAAAAGTTAAAGAAAGAATAAAAGAAATGTTAAAGGAAGAATACTTAGAGTGTTGAAGGAAAGGGAATAAATAAAATAATTTAAAAGAAACAAATATAGAAGGGTTATTGGATTAGTTGATATTGATGTATAGTGGGTTTTTATTTGTAATTTGTTTAGGAAATAAGTTTTGTTTGTTTGAAACAAATAATAATGTTGATATGGTCATGGAGTATGTCAATTATGTTTTCTTCAGGTTGACCATTTGTAATATTTCTTGCAAGAGTTGTTGGAGTATGTAATTCCTACTTGTATTATGAGTGTTATTATATTTGATCACTAGGATTATTGGTCATTCTTAGGTAGAGATGGTTCTCTACTAGAAAAGTTTGTTCCTACTTTGTAGGACGATGTTGAAGCCTAGTTGGATTTGAGATATTTTCTCCAATTAGTTAGATTCCTATATTAGTGTGTGGTTGACACGTTCGCTCAATTGAATGACTGTGTCCAAGATAGTTTGTTTAATTTAAAGTACTTAGTATAGTTTTGATATGCAATAAGATCTACTTTCATGCATGTTAACATGGTATTAGAGTAGCATTGGGTGTAAATCCCCAATGGGAGGCCTATGAATATGTGGATAGTAGAGCAGATAATTTATATGAGGCTTTGCACAATAGGGTAGGGAATATTTAAGAGTGGATTTCAAGATGTTTTCTTCTGCATAGTGTATGTGGACATTATTTTCTATTGAGTATTTGACGAGCATGACCTTTTGTTTTATTGTTAAAAGAGTCACAGACTGACTATCCTTGAAGTTGCATTCCTGTTAGGAAGTAATAATGAGAGGTGATGAAGGAAATAACAATATCTGAGAAGTGGTACCTAGTGCAATTGAAAATATCAATTTGGATGAAAGTACTTTGATAACCATGAACAAGGAATTAAAAGAAGTCAAAGGAGAAGACACAAAAGGAATTATGGAGAATCCCTTGAAATTCTCATTATGTGGAAATTACCTTCCTCAAAGTCCTTAAGGTCATGGATAAGGAACTTTGGTTTCATCCTACTATTCATTGCTTCCATGGTAGAATTAATCTTATGGTTCTTTTTTAAAAGAGGTAGAATACCTAGTAATGGCTAATGTAGGAGACTCACGAAAAGTTCTAGTGATTAGAGATGATAATAATGTGATAGCATTAGAATTTTGGATGGTGGCAATGAGCTCTTTTTCATTCAAAATTGTTAGTATACAATATCAAAGAGAAGTACGTTGGAACGAAGAAGTCAAGTATGAGTTTTTTGCAGTGCATAATTGGTCACGTGGAGGATAGATGCAATAGGATTGTTGCTTCCTTTGTCTTCAACTTGTGGTTTAAATTTGAGGTAGAATGAACACTTGATTGAGCCCTTATTGTATATGCGCTAGTGGGATGTTGTTTTATGAATTCATAGATCTTGAAATGTCCTAGTAGCTATTGTAAATATACTTCTAGAGATATCTAGTAGTGAAGTTAGCTAGGTGGAACAAGGCATCTAGTATATATTAAAATTTTGTTCTTGAAATGTCGTGGGGTTTATGAAGAGAAGCCTGTTGAGCCTATTCAACTCAACATGTGAGTGCATGGTTGCTAGAATTGACTATTCTAACAATTTCCCCATAAAGTATATAAACTCTAGGATAAAAATTGAATAAATATGCCACAATTATAAATGAAAATTCCTACGGTGTGAGCAACTGCAGACGAGTAATATGGTATTACTATCATTCGATATCTTCTCTTGTTAGTATTTTGTAGGTCTTGTTATGTAAAATAATTTCTTATTTTGCTTAGTAAGAAGCATTGTAGCTAGAAATTAGTTTTACGTACATGTTTTTCTCCTTTAATTGTTTGTTGAATTGTGCGCTGTAAGTACTCATTAGCATGTGCAGAGAATGTAAGATTGGGATGGATACATCTCATATCTAGACTATTTTTTTAGATAATTGATTAGTACAATGGATGGAACCCATGTATCTCGGTAGATGCAATTAGGTCCATAGGATGTGAGTTAATCAATATTCATGGTTAGATAGATGTTATTCCTTGGAGTACAACATGTTCCTACTTAATATGAGGTATTAATGGTCTGATTGGTTTTCATCCGATATGTTACAATAGTTTTACAAGTGAATGAAGGAGCATGTACACATTCCAAGATGGCATCGAGTTGCATTGCCCTTACTTGAGAAAACCAATTGTTAACTGTAGAATACTTTTTTTGAGTCGAATGATGAGATTGTAATAAGAAGGGTAGGGAGGTCCTTTATACAAAAAGAGATCTGTGGAGCTTGAATCAAGGAAGGAAGTTGATGGTTCCTATGAAAGCATTATGGAAACATAGGATATTAATTATGGGAGGAATATAGATTGGATGATGGTGGAAAAATAAAGTAAAATTGTTTGAACTAAATAATAATACTTATGGCCATGTTGTAATGTGATTTACTCATTCTATTAATAGCAAATCTATATGTCATGTTTTTATGTGATGTATTGGTCCTTGAAGAGGTTGTTACCTAGTATTTGCATGAGTTAGGGTGTGTTGTATGTACCCATACCTATATAACATATGAAGGGTGCATTGATGTAATACCTAGAGAGGCATGCATACCCATTTATGATGTGCCCTTCATGACTTTGTAGTTTTTCTAGTTTAGTCCAATACCCTTTTTTAGGGAGTTCTCTAATACTTGGAGGACTGCGCCTTGTGTTGGTTGGATGCTCTATGATTGGACCATATTATTGTTTGTAGACTCTGGGAGATGATTTCTTACATTCATGGGGAGTTCATAAAGAAATTGGATGAACCATGTATATAAATGGACATCCTATTAGACTGGTAGTTGCAACAATTAGGTACCCATACATTGGTGAAGTTTGAATGATAAAGGTATAAAGTTAATTTTTTAATTTGGACTAGAGGTAGGTTTTGCTAACGACGACATTTTTCAAGTCTTAATGAAGTATTTGCGAGGAGAATAGGTTCTTCATGTCATAATGAATTATCTTTTAGGATAATATGTTGAAGACTTAGTTGATGAAGGATAAGAAAAGTAGTCATTAATTGGGATTGTTGAAGTATGTAACTCATTTTTGTCTTATGTGTGTGTTCATATTTGACTATTAGGATTATTGGTCACTTTTCGGAAGAGATCGTTCTCTAGGACAAGAGTGTGTTCCTAGTTTGTAGGAGGTTGTTGAGGCCTAGTTGGATGTGAGATATTCTCTTCAACTAGTTAGCTTGTAGTTGAAATATTCTAAGTGAGTGATTGTGTCCAAGATAGTTTTCTATATTAAGGTGTATTTATATTTACAATATTACATTGATTAATTTATAGCATTAGGCACAATTTTGATGTATAACATGATCCATTGTCACATATCTTTACAAGAGTAAGAAATTTGGTAACTTCCAAAGTTTTGATGTGCAACAAGATCTACTCTCAACTTAACAAGATTAAAGAATTTGGTAAATTCCTTGGCCAAGCATAAGGTCATGTTTATATAGGAGTTTTAAATAAATGTTCAAAAATTTTGTATGAATTATAAAAAATTTAAATACCTTTAGTGAATTAGTTGATAAAAATATGATTATTAATATTACGAAAAAGGATAATGAAAAAATAAGAGAAAATATTTATATTTAGATCTATTTATAGAATTTAAAATAAGTCTTATGGGTGAAATATGATTGATAATGCCTAATAAAAAATAAGAGAGAATATATGAAAAAATAAAATTTAAAATTATAAAAATGTATGAATATAAAAAAATTTAAATAAATTTTGTTTATCAAAACGTTTTACATCCCGAAAAAAAAAATGTGAAAAAATAATGAAAAAAAATAACAAACACGCTATATTCATGTGATAACGAGATCACAAGCCAGTTATTTCTAACATGGATGAGGAGAAAATACCAAATAAAGTGAAATCACCAAAACGGAAGAATGAGAAGGGTAGAAAACAAATACAATCATAACCTAGTTATATTACTATGATAAGCAGACCACAAGAGAGTTATTTCTATTTCTGACATGAATGAGGGGAAAATACCCAAATAAAATGAAATCCCTGAGATGAAAGAATGAGACAACCAACCTAGGCTTTGGATTTATCATACAAGGCCAAATAAAGAATCCGGCTTTGGATTTATCATACAAGGCCAAATAAAGAATCCCAGCCAAACTCAGAGATGCAAACCCACTTTGTCTTTTGACAAGGCCACGAAATCAATGTAAATAGACAAATATTTTATGTATGGGAGATAGGGTATAAATTTGTTGCATATTTTTTTTTTTTTTTGTAAATTAGGCTACTTCTATTATTATACAAAAAGTTTACAAAAAATATTACATCGAGGCTGGCCTCAAAAATTCACCATACTGAGATGGATTCAGCAGGACTTTAACACTGGAGGGTGAAACCCCTTTGAAATCTGACTTGTCCAACAGAATCTTGATAACTAAAGGATAAACAATTGACACAAACCATAACTGAAAGACTGACTGTTTGACACAATCTGGAACCCACTGAAAGCCATACCATTTGACACATACCGAAACCAACTATCTCGGGATTTGTCCGGAGAGTTATACAAATAGGGATAGAGCAGCAAACATAGTCGTAAAGGAAAACCGAATTCGACCTGAACAGAGCTGAGCCATTGCTTGAGCTTATCAAAAACTATCCAACGAAGAAGGCTGTGAACTGAAGTCGACCAACAATCATCATAGAACCGTAGAAACGACCACCTGGGGTCATAGCTGGACCAAAACGATGTAGAGGCAAGCTCAAACATCCACTAAGGTGGATGGTTGCTCCTCAACGATTCTGCAACCATACTGATCTGATGCGCTCGAGTCTGTGTAAGGAGCGTCATCTTTAGCCGGCTCGCTTGGACCCGCCACTGCACCCGAGGTCTCCGCAGGTTGAATTCTTTGACAGTGAACAGGAGAAGGTTGCCTAGGCTCTGCAGGGACTTCTGGATGAGCTGCGTTATCGCAATTCTAAATCCGAACAGCCACAAAGTAGGTAGAATTATCCAAGGAATAGGGGAACCGAAAACGGGTTGAGGGATGAGAGCTGTGCAAACACGCAGCTGCACGGCCTTGACCTCTGCCTCTACCCCGGCTTCGCCTTGCACCATGAGAGTCAACTTCTTCAGAAGAGGATTCCGTGGAGTGAGAGGAGCGCTGAGGGATAACTATTCCTTTGGAACCTCCCCGAGACCCACCCCTTCGGCTAATAAGGTGGAGCCATTCACGTGGCATTCTGGAATAACACTGGAACGGGGACTGCACAGAGAACTGGGTCTCCGTAAACCAAGAGTCACAGAGAGCCATTGAACCTTACGCAAAGGCTTAATGGCTAACAGGAGCACATAGGGCAACAGATTCGAATCAGAAGGAACACAGAGGGGCGAGGTGAGAATTAACACAGAGAGCCGACCAGGAATGTCAACAGGAGCGCCGAGGGGCGCAGTGAGAGCACATGAAGACTGTTTCTTACAGACGGGAGAGCCAGGGCGCCCAAAGGAAGAGACCGAGGCCTTCTGTGTAGAGGGCCACGGCCTAAACCTTTGAGACCACTGCCAAGGCCCGAGAACTAGGAGCAAACCGAACAGACAAAGCATCCACAACCAAACAGCAAACAGAACAGACATCAAGTAATGCATGACCAGTGGAGGCTGGCTCATAAAATACCTCAGAGCGACGCCCCAAGCAATGGACATTCCAACGTAGACAGACTGCAAACCGAACACTGAAGAGTCGAATCACGGGCGAGCTATAATGCGGTCGACGGCTAGTTGCAGGGCGGAGTAAAGGCCCTCATTCAATATAACAAGACGAGGGTGGTAGGCCCGTAGATTTCCCTTACATCTGGCGGATCTGGGCTGCAACTTGCCCAGTGGGAAGGCCGCCCCCGTATTACCTCCTTTAATGTTCACCCGCAGCGGGGGAATTTGTTGGATACTCTTATTTATCAATTAAATTTTTTATTATAAATATTTTTTTAAGTATATATGTTATTTTATCAAGTGTTTTTTAATATTTTATATATATATATATATATATATATATATATATTATATATATATTATATATAATATATATATTATTTAGATAAGTTTGTATAAATTATATTAGTTTTAGATAAGTTTTGTATGAGATTTGTCTTTTTTTTAATTATAACTCGATCATATAATATGGTTCAGATTATAGATGTACATGTTTTATATTATTTTAAAAAGATTAAACATATTTATGGTGTTTATTGCTACTGTTAAATTAACCAATAATTTGGTACAATTATATACAATCACTATTATATAATTTCAAAAAATATTCAGATTAAAATAAAACATTCTTGAAAATTTAAGTATATTGACTAAATTCATTATTTATAATGTGTTTTGAAGAAGAACCATGAATTTCAATTTTCAACATGATGACTCAGCTAAACAGAATTTTATAGCTATTAAACAAGTTTGAACTCACTTTTAAATAAGAAATCAAGAGAATTCTAACATTTCAAGTAATAATAATATATTTCTCGTGCATTTTAAAAAATCTATAATCTTCCAATAAGTTGGAAAGATGAAACTCTCTCATGGGCACCCTAACATTGGAAAGGCTCGAACCCAATTTCCTTTATATTAAAGTATGAATGTACCATACACATCATTACTTTGGTAATCACATATCTAAGATGCTATATCCAACTACAAAATAGATCCAAAATAAATCCATTTTTTGGCATACTAATAAATAGATCCATTTTATAAAACCCTATATTTACCACAAGTGTTCCAATATCAAAAAAATTACATAAAACCTAAAAAACAACTAAAACATAGCTATTTCACCCGTAAAAACAAGAAAATTCAGTTCTACTATTTATATTGGAATTGAGTACTCTATCCTAGTAAGTTAGTATTTTATATAACATACAAATGTCCCATTAATGTGGACATGGCACGAGAGTCTCAACGCTAATGCTTGCTTTAGTTTTCAATATTTAAGTTAAAGTGCACATAATGCAGGATTATATCATGTAATAACAAGTCCAAGGACCGCTATGCGTGAGTCCATGCTTATTTTGAGGATCTCAAAAACTATAGGAACAATTTTGTGCTTTTTAAATGTATTATTTTGAAGTCTTATTATGGTGGGTGCCACATAGTGTGATGCTTATTTCACAATGTCAACAAGCAATCTTGTTGGCTTTTTTATTTATTTATGCAATATTATTTGGAATGGTATATATATATATATGAGATATTAGAGTTATAAATATATATCGGAATGATTTAGTTTTAAAAATTAAATAAATATTTGGTTTATTGGTTTATTTATTTATTTAAATTAAAATTATTTGGATATATATATATGAGCTATAAATATATATGGGTATGACCTGATTTTAAAAATTAAATAAATATCATAAATGATGTGTATATTTTAAAATGGTTAATATTTTAGGGTTAAATAAGAAAAATACACTTAAATACAATGTAAATTTAAGCTCTGATTAACAAAATGTTCAAAATCCATTTTTTTAATGGAAAAGAAAGAAAGAAAGAAAGAATAAATTCGAAAACAAGCCCACCACTGCTATAGAGCACACATACAAAATAATGGCAATATCATATGTGCGAATCATTCAGGCCTGTGGATACGAGGTTCTAGCTGAAAGTGTATCCATGAGCATGCATGGTAAATATTATCCCAAACAATCCTTGTTGTTGAGAATCCTCTTTTTGAAATATGTGACATGTGCCGAAAGACACGAAGTATTACTTGTTCTTTGGGCCAAAAGTATTCATTATATGATGGCTTTAAAAATATTCAAGTGATTTAAATATTAAAAAGCAAAGAAATTACAATTAACTCATTCTCCCAATGTTCTTACAAACAACCATTGAACTCAAGAACTTCCATCCTAGGATACCCTTGAATTTATTGATTAATTAATCAATAAATGTAGAGTAAAGTATTAATCTAATCAAGATTGTTATGTATCTGAATTAATGTCAAACGATAAGGCAGATCACTTGCAGGCCGTTGAACTTTGGTGCAGTAGATACACTGCAAAAAAATTCCATAACATAAGTTGTTATTGACTGGAGACTTTCCATAACATACACTGTGTTAGTACAAAGCATACATCACACATAGCACATTTATACTCAGAGATTTATAGGGCCATAGCAAAGAATAATTTTAGAGACAGACAAATCGACAAACAAGAAGATTAGTCAATAAAAAACAACGGAATAGATAAAATAATCACTGGAGAATAGAAATCACTTTGCATTACGTAACAGGCCTGGACCTTGGCTTGCTTTCCTTGGCCAGAGAAATTACAAATTTATAGAGGCTAAAGAAGGATCGAGAATCATGCATGTGATTTAGATGCAGATCTAGAAACTAATGGTGGTGTAGAAGGATCTACAATCCTGCATGAATTTGGCTTCACACTTAACATTCTCCCACTTGAAGCCAAATAAGAGTCATGAATCAAGTCACACCGAGTCCTACCATGCCTCTACATAACTCGTGTTTATTTCGTGGTAGAATCTTAGTGGGTCCTATCTGTATGGATCTCTTCCAAGGATAAATGTTCTTCCTCCAACACATGCTGAATCCAACGTTACCTTAAGTCAATGTGCTTGGTTTTTGAATGAAATGCTGGGTTTTTCGCCAAGTGGATGGCACTCTCACTATCACAATATAACACATACTTGTCCTGCTATATTCCCATTTCTCCTAGGAATTGTTGTATCCACAACATCTCTTTACAAGCTTCTGTTGCAGCTATGTACTCTGCTTCTATTGTAGACAGGGCTACTATTCTTTGAAGCATTGACACCCAAGATACTGTTGCATCTACAAATGTATACAAATAACCTATAGTGGACCTTCTGATGTCCATATCTCTAGCCATATCTACATTTGTAAATCCTTCAAGCACAGTCTCATCATGACCGAAACATAAACAATAATGACTAGTACCATTGAGATACCTCAAAATCCATTTTATTGCTTGCCAATGATGTTTTCTTGGATTGGCAAGGAGCATGCTCACTACTCCCACTGAATATGCAATGTCTGGTTGTGTGCATACCATGGCATACATCAAGCTGCCAACAGTTGAAGCATAAGGAATCTTTCGCATCTCTTCCTTCTCCTTGTCATCACTAGGACATAATTCAGTACTCAGCTTGAAGTGGGCTGCAAGGGGTGTACCAACTAGCTTGGCATCCTTTATATTAAACCTATCAAGCACCTTCTTGATATATTTTTCTTGTGATAGCCACAACTTTTTGTTTTTCCTGTCACACATAATATGCATGCCCAATATCTGTTGTGATGGTCCCAAATCATTCATTGCAAATTTGCTACGCAAATATTTCTTCAACCTATTGATCTTATTCTTATAATGCCCAACAATCAACATGTCATCCACATATAACAATAATATGATATACCTTCCTTGATCATACCTCTTGATATAGGCACAATGGCCGGCTTCCAACCTCTGAAAACCATGATCCAACATGAATGAAGCAAAATTATTGTACCATTGTCGAGGTGCATGTCTCAACCCATAGAGACTCTTATTCAACCTACAAACAAGGCCTTATTTGCCTTTTTCTATAAAGCCTTCTGGCTGCTCCATATAAATTTCTTCCTCCAATTCACCATGAAGGAAAGCAGTTTTTACATCTAATTGTTCACATTCTAAGTCTAAAGTAGCAACTAGACCAAGAAGGATCTAATGGATGACATTTTAACAATAGGTGAGAAAATTTCAGTGAAGTCAATACCTTCTTTTTGGGCAAAATCTTTCACCACCAGCCTTTTTATACCTCTCCTTTTCGTCACCTTCATGCTTAATCCTGTAAACCCACTTGTTTTGTAGAACCTTTCTACCTTTAAGTTTTATTTTCCAGCAAAGAGTCCATTTCTTCTCCCATTGCTTTCTTCCATTCTTCACTGTGCTCAACTTTACAGGCTTCTTGAAAACAATTAGGCTCACCTTCATCAATTGACGAAATATAGTTTGAAGGAGGATACCTTTGTGAAGGCTTATGAGGCCTAGAAGATCTGCAAACCAACTGTGGTGGTGCATTATTAGGTTGAATCTCTTGTAAAGGTTCCTGTCAGATTCCTTCCTCTTGTTGTTCATCATTTTCCACTTGTTGTTCTTCATGCTCCTAAATTTGTTGTTCATTTTTTTGTACTGGTGGTATGTTTTCCTGCTACTCTTCAAACCTGTCAATAACCTTCCTGACCTCCAACTTGCCTATATTCCTATTGAATATTTCTGACTCATTAAATATCAAATCCATGCTTTTAATAATTTTATGTTTGACTAGATCCCATAGACGATAATCAAAATATTCATCCGCATATCCCAAAAAGATGCATTTCATAGATTTATCATCTAGCTTAGTTCTATTTTCTTTGGGACTATGTACGAATGCTTCACATCTAAAGATTTTCAAGTGAGAATAATTCAAATGCTTACCAGTCCAAACTTCTTCAGGGATATCGCCATCCAAGATTGTAGTTGGTGATCTATTTATTAGGTAGCAAGTGGTTATGACTGCTTCAACCGAAAAATTCTTCTCCAAACAGGATTTGGACAACATACTTCATACCTTTTCCATAATGGTGTGATTCATCTTTTCTGCAACACAATTCTGTTGAGTACCAGGCACAGTCTTCTCATGCTTTATGCCAAACCTATTACAATATTCCTTAAATGCATTTGAGCAATATTCTCCATCATTATCTGTTCTTAAACACTTGAGCAATTTGTTAGTCTCTCTTTCAACAACAACATGAAAATTTTGAAATATTCCAAACACTTCACTTTTACTTTTCATAGGATATGCCAAAACCCTCCTAGATGCATCATCTCTAAATGTTACAAAATATTATGCTCCTCTTAATGATTTGATGTTAACAAGCCCAAACACATCTGAGTGTACCAATTCTAACACATTTTTCTTTCTATCATGGCCACCTCTAAGGAATGTGACCCCTCTTTGTCTACCATATATACAATGCTCACAAAGATCAAGATTGTAGGATTTCAACCTTGGCAATAAATATTTACCAACAAGGGATTTTAAGCCCTTATCGCTCATGTGACCCAAATGCTTATGCCACAAATCTGCTGAATTTCCTTCTTTTGTGATAGCAGCCAAATCTGATTTTCCTATCAGTGCTTTCAATGTGTATAATGTTCCTATCTGAGGTCCTTTGGCCACAACCAATGCTCCTTTGATAATTTTCTAGCCTCCTTTTCCAAAGCTTGTGGAATAGCCTTCATCATCCAGTCGTCGCATGGAGATTCAACTCATGCACATTTCTAGTACATCCCTAACCTGTTTCAACAATATATCTTGTCCATCTTTCATCTTGATCTGGACGTCTCACACTCCAACAATACTAAAAGATGATTATTCCCCAAATTCATTGTACCATAATCACCAAGATTATATGAAACAAAACTATCTTTGCATGCCGTTACATGGTGAGATACCCCAGAGTCAAGGATCCAATCAAAGCTACTACTAGATGTATATAAACATGCATCCTCTACTAAAACAGTAAACAACACATCACCATCTGTGGCTACAACAATAATCTCACCTTCATTTGTGCTGGATGACTTGTGATTTGTATTAGATGGTCTCTGATCCTTTTGTGCTTCTTCCAAAATCAACATTCTTTCTTCATGTGCCCGAGTTTACCACAATGAAAGAAGATGATCCTTCTTGTCCTTGATTTTGATTGGCCTCTCGGTCTTGATCGCCCTTTCCAACTTCGATCCATTCTCCTACCACGATTAGCTAGAGCTAGAGCTTCTCCTCCTTGGTTTTTTGCAATTGACTTGCGTCGCAGTTCCTCATTCATTAAACTGCTACTAACATCATCAAACTTTAGGGTCCTTGTAGTTGTTGAAGTGCTCATAGCTGTAATTAAATTTTCCCAGCTGTCTGGCATAAAACACATTAGCAAAATAGCTCTAATTTCATCATCTAAAATGATTTTAACAGAGCCAAGTTGATTAATAATAATATTAAATGCATTCAAGTGTTCAACAACTAAAACACCCTCCTTCGTTTTGAGATTATAAAGCTTCTTTATCAAGAACACTTTTTTTGATGTCGTGTTCTTCTCAAATAGATCATGGAGCTTCTTCCATAATCCTTCAGCCGTCTTTTTCCGAACACATTGAAATACATATTCTTTGCTAGATATTGGTAGATTGTTGCAATTGCCTTTCTATCTAGTTTATTCCATGATTCATTTGTCATCGATGAGGGTTTCTTTGTTGTGCCCTCAATTGGCAAATATTGATTCTTCAAAATCAGTATATCCTCCATCTATGATTTCTATAGGGCAAAATTAGCCCCGCTCAAATTCTCCATATCTATAACTGATGTCTCCATTTTCAATAGATTGATGTCCGAAAGCAAAAAACTCCACTTAAAAACAAAACTTTAATTATTACTCTTTAAAATTTAGTAATAATGACCTTCCTCCTTTTAAAATACCATTTTCAAAATTCTTGCTCCTTTTTAAAATATACTTTTCAAAATTCCAACATATAATTATGTAAATATAAAAACATATATAATGTTTTAACCTTTTCATATTTCATACATATATTGGTTTGTATACATGCAAGCTTGATGAAAAAAATTTACGAACTCCATGTTTTAGGCTTCATGGCACATTTCACTATATGCCTGCGGTTTTTTTTTTTTTTTTTTTTCTTGCAACAACTGTCTTAACATTCCTCAGCTAGTTCCTTAGTTATTTCCTCAACAGAGCATTTTCCTGGACTCTCTTCTTAGCAGCGATTTCGGATTTCCTGGACAGATCCTTCAACAGCTCCATAGGTAACAACCAACATTTTAATGAACGCTACCAGAGCAATGCAATGGCACTTAGCCGCTTGCATAGTGGATATTCGACCCTAGCTCTGATACCAGTTGAAAGTACAGAGCATACATCACATACATCAGATTTATACTTAGAGACTTAGACGGCAATAGCAAAGGATAATTTCAGAGATAGACAAATGGAGAAACAACAAGATTACTCAATCAGAAACAGCGGAATAGATAAAACAAGCACTGGAGAATAGAAATCACTTTGCATTACATAACAAGCCTCGACCTTTGCTTGCTTTCCTTGGCGAGAGCAATTACAACTTTATAGAGGTTGAAGAAGGATCTAGAATCCTGCATGTGATTTAGATGGAGATCTAGAAACTAATAGCGGTGTAGAAGGATCTAGAATGCTGCATGTGGTTTAGATGGAGATTTAGAAAGATCTAGAATCTTGCATGAATTTGGATTCACACTTAACAAGTTATTATTGACTCGAGACTATAGTGGTAGAGAAAAGTTGAATTGGAATATTTATTAGGGAAATTTGGTCAATTTTGTGCAAGTTCAACAACAAAGACAATAAATGATAGCTTGAATATTTTATTCGATAATTATAAGGAGCAATGATATTCTACCATTCAATACGTGCTTTCATGATCAAATTAAATTCTGGCATACTGTTCTCAATTAAATTTAGCAAGTTATGCCAGCAGTTATTTCCGTCCCTGTTATCCAGTAAATCTTCACTTGAGCTGCAGTATATCTGCAGTAATTATCGACGATACTAAAGGGTCATCCGGCACGACAAAAGAAACAAATTATAGCTTTAATCTTTTACTGTAATAGTTATAACATGGAAGGAAAAATGATATGATTAGCTTCGACTATCCATGACGTGCTTTTATGATCAAATTAGATTCTGATTTTTAATACCGTTCTCAATTAAATTTAACAAGTTATACCAGAAGCTATTTTCACCTCCCTTATTTGGTACATCTGCTCTTTCTGCTGGTGTATCTGCCGTAACTATCGATGATCCGAACAGGTCATCTAGGTGATATTGAATGGCATTTTCAAGAGTTTCTGATGTTCCTCCCTTGCACAAAGGTGTGCAGTCGTCGTAGATGGCTTCAGCATTGGGTATTCCAGAAACAATTTCATGTCAGCCGCGTCTTCTGATTTCCTTTCAAAGTTGGAAAATTGTAAAGCTTCTTGTGAAAATTCATTATACTCAATAGGATTGTTCAGCCTTGAATTAAAATCCTGATTGATCTCGTTCTGGAAGCCATGTAGCTATCCTGATGTACTAGGCGGGAGTAATCGATCCAATGTAAAATATCACTGCTTATGAAAAATTAATTCGCTAGCTTGGTTTGGGCATACTCCCACAAGAGCGTTGAGGATCCAAGACAATAGAGTGTGTAGTTTGTGAGTATTTTTTCTTTTATCTTACTAACTACTACAAGCACACTTACTAATGTAGTTGATATATGTCAATTGGCATCATTTTCATACACCGATTGACATATAAAAGGTGGAAAATGATATTGATCTATGTATATCAACCACATTAGTAATTGTGGTTGTGCTAGTGGTAACCTACATCCGTGGGGTGGATTCATTGACCATGATTCATGAGGTTGAGCAAGGTTGATGAGGTTAACCATGGTCAAGCTTATATTAATGTTAATGATAATTTTACATTAGTGTTATAAAAATGGTTATATTAATGGTTGAGATGGTTGATAGGGTTGACCATTATTTACCATATTTAACCAAAGAGATTTTGATTGAGCACTATGGCTGACCATATTCAACCATAGAAAACTTGGTTGACAATGTTTGACCATGGTTGGATATTAGGAGTTAATAGAGCATGTAATGTTCTAGGTTGACTATGGTTGACAAATGATACTCATGGTTGATCATGGTTGACAATATTTAACCATGGTTGATCATGATTGACCATGGTTGACCATAATTAACCATGGTTGACCATAGATGATCATAGTCAACAATGGTTGATCATGGGTCACCATGGTTGACCATAGAGACATTGACTATGGTTGACCGTAAAGACATTGATTGACCATTATGATCGTGGTTGGTTGACCATGGCTGTTAATCATGGTTGACGATGGTTGATTTTGATTGACCATGGTGGAACATAGTTGATCACGGTTAACCATGATTGACCATGATTGATCATAGTTGACTCATCATGATTGACCATGGTTGATCATGGCTGACGAAATTCAACTAGAGAGAGCTTTATCATGATTGAAAAACTTCAACCTTTGTTGACCATGGTCGATCATAAAGACATTGATTGATCATTATACCCATTGTTGACGATGTTTAACCATGGTGGATCATTGTTGAACATGGTTGATCATGGTTAATGATAGTTGACATTGATTGACCATGGTTAACCATGGTCAACCATATTCAACCGTGGCTGAGCATATTCAACCATGGCTCATTACGGTTGACCATGGCTAATCGTGGTTGACAAAATTCAACCAGAGAGACCTTGATCATGGTTGAAAAAAATTGACTATGGTTGATCATGGTTGAAAAAATTCGACTATGGTTGATCATGGTTGACGATTGTTGACCATATTTAACCATAGTTGACCATGGTTGATGATTGTTGACCATATTTAGCCATAGTTGACCATGGTTGACCTTATTCAACCATAGTTGAAGATGGGTGACTTTATTCAACCATGGTTGAACATGGTTGAGTATGGTTGATCATGGTTAACCATAGATAAATTGATTGACCATTATGCTTGACCATATTCAACCATAGAGACCTGGGTTGAAAACATTCAACTATTCCAATTATAGCAATATTGGTTGACCATAATGAATGGTCATGGTTGATTGTGACTGATCAAGGATGACCTTAGTAGACTAAGGTTGACAATGTTTGACTTTGGTCAACCATCATTGACTATAATTGAATATGTTTGATTTATGTTGATTAAAGACAACTATGAGTGAATAAGGTTGGCCTTTGTTAAATATTGTAAACATAGGTTTCACCGAGTTTGATCAGGTGAAATATTTAAAAATTGACTATATAGGTTGACTTTGTTTGACTATGTTTGACTAATGTGGTTCACTGTGCTTGATTATTAATATTAATAAATAATATTAATAGACAATTATATTTGACCGAACTTGAAGAGTGTTGATTATCAAACATAGTCAAACATAGTCCAACATAGTCAACTATATTAGTAAATGTGGTTAACTAATTCTGTAATGTTGAATTGCAACATTAAGTAAATTGCAATGAAATGTAACATTGAGACAATGTTTGTCATATTGCAACATTTGATAGATTTTTGTACCATTCCGATGTTACAACATGTTTGATTATTAATATTAATTGATAATGTTAATAGGTGATTATGTTTTTTGGAATTTGATCATTATTCATTATCAAACATAGTTAAACATAATCGAGCATAGTCAACCATATTATTAAATGTGTTTTACCACATTTTGTAATGTCACATTGCGACATTGGATAAATTACAATGTAATGTAACATTGTGACAATGGTTGTGGCATTGTGACATTGTTTGTCACATTATGACATTGAATAAATATTTGTATGATTTCGATACACACACACACACACACACACACACATAGAGTTCACGAACTCCAGAGATCAATGACCACTATGTTCATGGTATATTTGTACCAAACACATCCACCTGAAAGGATCACTTCCCGTCGGCTCAACAACAGAGCCTAATCCCGAGAATGTTAAGAGAATTGAACCCGTGACCTCTCAAGTACGAATGTGCTTTAACAACGAGGACTTGACCAATTGAGCTAATCGGCATGTATATTAATATTATTGTTATTAGTTAACTTTATTAATATTAATATTTTATTATTAAACATTTTTTAATCTTGATTTCAATGGACCAAGGATGACCATAGTTGACTAAGTTTGATAATGTTTGACTTTGGTCAACCATGCTTGGCTGTAATAAAATATGATTTAGTTACATTGACTGAGGATGACTATGGGTGAACATGGTTGACTATTATAAAATATGGTAAAAATAAGGTTAGACATGTTTGATCATGGTCAACTATTTAAAATTTGACTACAAAGGGTGACTTTGTTTGGCTATGTGTGACAAATGTGGTTTTGTTTGACTATCAATATTAATCAATAATAACAATAGGCAATTATGTTTGACCGTAGTTGAAGAGTATTGATTATCGAACGTAGTCAACACAATAGTGAATCAATATGTTTTAAATGATATTAATATTAATATTACTAAACATTTAAATTAAACATTGACTAAGGGTGAGAATGGTTTAACCATGGATGAACATGACTATGTTTAACAATTGTTTGACTATTGTTGTGCATGGTTGACTATAGTTGTCTATGCTCACCATGTTTAAACATCGTTGACTATGTATTGAGTATGAATGACTATGGTTAACAAATGTATGACTATAGTTAACCATGGTTTGACTATTATTGACCATTGTTTCACCATCGTTTGATTATGTTCAACCACAGTTAAATGTGATTGTCTACATATGACCATGGTTTCAATACAGTTTGATTATGGTTTAGCATATTTTGACTGCGGTTTGTCTATTGTTAACCATGGTTTAACTATGGTTACAACTTCAATGGTGGTTGTTGATGGTTAGCCATGGTTCAACTACATTTAACCCTAGTCGTCCAATATAGGCCTTCATGGTTGACACTTGGCAATAGGTTTTGAAACCAAAAAAGGTGTCGGTTGAGACAGATTAGAGACAATTAAAAATTATATTGGAAACACATTATTATAAAGATGTTTTTAATATTAAGGTGAATGTTGTTATCGTTTTTGTTGTTGTTGTTGTTGTTGTTGTTATTATTATTATTAACATTAATATTAACATAAAATTAAATTATTACCTAGAATTTATTATTACATTAATAATATATATTTATTATAATTAATGAATACTTTTAATATAATAAAGTATTAATGCAACATTATTATAATTACTAATAATATTATTATTATTCTAATAATATTAATATTAACCTTATTAATATTTTCTAAAGAAAATATTACTAATAATTAATATTTATATATATAATATTATTAATATTATCTAACTATTAATATTAATATAGTGAAATTTAATATTAAAATATCAATAATAATATTATTAACAATTACTATACTAGACCACGAGGTGTAGAATAGATGGTTATGGGGTGTATTGTTAAGTCACTCTGTGATGTGAAGGTCACCGATTCAAAACTCCATGGACAAAAATCTAATAATGTTAATGGTTGGTGTGGCCTAATTCGGGTGCGATCCCCTGGTTATTTTGACAACTTAGATACCTATGAGTCGTGGTTTCTTAAGCCACAAGTCAAACCTAATGTAATGTCTAATAAACTTAGACCACTTGAAAAAGTAAAAAACCATTACTATATTAACTTAATATTATTATAAACATAAAACCATATTGTTATATTATTATTAAGTCTAACCCTAATATTATAGGAATTAAATATTAAATCTAATATTAAAAACCCTAATCATTAATCCTAACACTGAAACCTAATGTTAAAGTCTAAAACGTAAAATTATTATAAAATCTAAAACTTAATATTAAAACCTAAAATATATTATAAAATAAAATAATGTTATATTATAAACCTATTTTTTATATTATTATATATTATGTTATCTTATATGGAACCTAAAAACGCTGAAACCTAAAAATGTTATAACATATTATAAAATCTAAAAACATTATATTATATTATAAATTAATACGTTATATTAGAAACTTACAGTAGAAAATGTTACACCATAAAAACTTTAAATTACAGTGGAAAATGTTACATTATAAACTATATTACAAACCTGAAGATCTATTATTAAATGGCAATGTGCATGTGGCTAGAGGAGATGTTTCATAATCTAATGCGCCTTTTTAGAGTGAAGCCACCTCTTAAAATAAGTGATGTACTGTATTACAAACCTGAAAATGTATTCTTATATGGCAATGAACATGCGGCTAGAGGACATGTTTCATAATCTAATGTGGCTTTTTAGAGTGAAGCCACCTTTTAAAATAAGTTATGTGCATTTTTCAAAGCCACACTTCAAGGAAGTGAACTTAATTTTCATTTTTTTAAATATGTGGGTCAATTATATATAGTAAATTTGTAATCATAAATAATATTTTTTTTTAAGTTAAGTATGGTTTAAATATATGATTTAGATATCCAAAGAAGTTAATACTTGAAACTACATTGATTTAAAGAAACTGAGAAGAATATGTTAACATTTTTCACTTTAATCACTCTATTTAAATCTATAATTAAGAATAGTTTGAAGTGCCCACTTTCGATAGGGTATACCTATGGGCATAATGAAGAGCCTTGTGAGAAAGATAGCTACCATGTGTTCAATAGAGGGCATGAGATCTTCATGAATCCAACAAGGTGAGGAGAATCCCACGTCCAAAGTAGACATGAGTTGTTGCTATGAAGAGAACTTCCTACAAATATGGGAGGAGAAGAGGATCTTTTTAGTATCTGTAGCCAAGTGAAGTCATGCTTATGGCCTGAAACGTGGATCTTGATCCTATGGGAATTCATATGTAGGCTAGTATCATAGACACAAGGAATTGCAGAGCTATTCTTTTTTAAATGGATGTACAATGCAATGTTGTATCTAGACTCGTGCGTTTCGATCCTCTTATCACATCCAAAAAATTTTGAAACTCTAAGCAGATCACCACAATTTGTGAAGTTGTTTTCCCACTGTTAGCTACAAGGTTGGGGAGGAGACCTACAGGCATTGTTGTAATTCAAGGCTAGGATTAGCAATAATAGCTCTGTTCATTTTCTCTCATGGATTAGCTCCAACTGCTACCAGTGGTATTTTGAAATAATCAAAGAAGATGCATCATGGGGATTCTACTGTTGGAGATCATACTTGGTAATGAATCGTTGTTGAATTAGGGAAATTTTGAGGTCCAAAATGGGCCTCCTAAGGAAATTATAAAATATTAGTTGAAATCATAGGGCAAGATTAGATTACATCATCAAATTTTAGAGGGGAAAAAGACTATTTTTTCAACTCATATTTTCAACTTATCTCCCTATGGGTTTACTCAAATTTTGAGCGGAAACACTCGTTGGATACATAATTTGATTCCTCATCCAAGAACTACCCATGTTGCATACTTTCGATGAATTGTACTACATAAAAAATGATAAATACATGAAAAACGTGATTGTAACCAAGTTATAAAATAATAATAATAATAATAATGAAGGTAATTGAATATTAATATTATTAATAAGAGAAGGCTCTTAGTAATTTATAATTTTACAAGCCTATCCTATACATCATAAAAGACAACACACATTTTCCTTAGGGCATAATAAAACCTCTTCATAACACTTATGAAATAAATTAACATATTAGGAAATTACTTAACACTAAAGACTCCTTCAATGTATGACTTTAAAATCCCTCAACACTATAGAAACATAAAAAATCAATCCCCAAGAGATAAAAATATCTCAACCAAATTCCTCATGCGTATCTATGAAATTCTCAACTAGTGAAGGACCTTTGAGGAAGTTTAATGTTCAATCTTCCAAGGCATCTATGGAAGAAAAATACTTGTTGATTGGAATAAAAAATCCTTCCTACGCTCGGCCTTAAAGATAAGTCTTAGTGTTGATTGTTTGATGATATTTTGGTTATGGTTACCTCTGTAGTTAGGGAATTCTACTTAGTCCCTGTGGCCTCCTTTTTAGTGCAAATAAGGGATACTTTAGCCCTCTCAAGGTCAACGAGTCTTCCTCTTAGGAAAATGGGAAGCCCTTGAAGGATAACGAAGGGATTTTGGAAGTGTTTTGAAGCAGGTTTTTGAATAGTGAATTTATTTATTAATTTTTCTTTTTCAAGGTCAGCGAGTCTTCCTCTTAGGACAACGAGGAGCCCTTGAAGGATAAAGAAGGTTTTTCGGAAGCGTTTTGAAGGAGGTTTTTGGATAATGAATTTATTTATTTATTTATTAAATTAATTAATTAATTAATTAATCAATTAATTAATTAATTAATTTTTATTTATTTTGTTTATTTATTTATTTCTTCTTTTTCCAGAAGTGTTTATGAAGTGTTTTGACAACATGCTTGATTGGGATTGATGACTTATCATTAATTTGATTTGACCTAATGACATACCAATTTGGTTAACCTTGTAGTGATGTATCTTTTTAAATTTCTTAAAGAAGACAAACTGTTGTAGTGACTCCTCCTATAACTTGACTCATAAATGACAAAGATATTATTGATATGAAAAACCAACTTGAAAATAAATAGTGACCAATGAGACAGTGACAAGTGTGCATTCACACAATCATACACTTGGAGAAAAATCATTGATATTGTGTGCTTATGGTATTGTGATCTTGACTTATTAAAAATGTTTTGGTATCTTATGAAATATGATAGTTAGACAATGATTTGACTTATGATTTTCTATTGGAGTGGTATATGAGAAGTCCCAATAATTTGTCACTGATTTGATTTGATATCTCATGATAATCAAATTGACTTATGACTATTGACTTTAATTAGACTTGAAGTGGACATAACAGTTTCCTTGACCTAATATCCTTGGTGAGTGATAGTTGGTTTGGTACATGGACCCTGACTATTGACTCTGATTCATTAATAGCATAACTGACATCTCTTATGTAGCATGACAGGTTGTCTTCACTTTAACTCATCGATAGAAAAATTGACATCTCTTATATAACATTAACATCACAATTTGTCTTAACTTTGACTCATTGTGAGTAGATTTGACATCTCACATACAAGAAAATAATCATCTTGAATTTGACATCCTAAGAGTGACTTGACCTTGACAAACTAAGTCATAACATGTATAATAAAAATTTTCGTTGAGTTTGACCTAGTGAGACAAGATCAAATAGTCATACCACACATGTTGCTATTTTGATTTTGACTAGTATAACCTTGAGTTAACAATGACTATGATAACCTAGGATAACTTAATTATGTCCTTAAAAGGTAACAAGTTTATAAGGGCACATCATCTTGTTATAATGATGGATATCAGATTGTGAGTAGTGCTCAACAACGTAGGGAGATGTTATTGTAGCTCTCTATACGCAAATGTTAAGAGCAGTGGCAGAGGGTCATAGGGATAACCTGTGGCATCCTGGTAGATGATGTTATAAAACATTTGGATTAGACACATTACAGGTTGTGTGGTTCAATGATGTGACAATCTATTTATGATCTCTTGACAACTACTCATTTATGAGCAGTGTAGTGACAGTGGATATGACATGATCAATTTGAGTAGAGACAATGATGTACAATTATCAGTGATGTACGATGATCAATGATGAGTAGCATTCAATGATATGCAATGATTGCTTAGTGGGTTGACTTGGAAATGGCTAGTTGAGAAGTTTTTTGGGCAACAGGACTTGACATGATATACATATTCATTACAACCTTCTTCTATTGAGTAAGAGAAAAGGGGGATCCATTTTGAAAATCGTGAAACATGGTACACTAGCTCTTAAGGGTGGTAGGGTGGTGCAACGAAGGTGATTGGAGTCACCTTGAGGTTGTGGGCTGAGAACATTTCAAGATGGCAGGGTGGCGCTAGGGCAGGTCATAACCTACTATGAGAATTGCAACGTCCTGTCAGTTGGGGCTGATAAACTATAAGGCAACGAAGCATCCTTCTGACAACAACTAGTAAACAAAGTGTTGGGGTACTCGTTAGGTTGTGGCCCGACTTACAGGGAACTGGGGCATCCTTCTAGTTGTAATAGGTTGTTAGGATTTAGTAGTCCCCTACAAGTTTTTCCTATGAATTAGGGGCTTGGATCCTCCTTCATTGGTGGTTGAAAATTTTATGTAATTAATTTTCTTTTAAAGACGAGGAGAAGACAATTATTATGAAGCATTTGTTGTTTTTCACCCGAGAGGGTTTTCCACCTAAAAATATTGTGTCTATTGTCTTTATCTTTTTTCATTTTTCTACGGTGTTGTCTACTATTGATTATTGTTTTTGATTATTTGAAGAATAACAATAATAATAATTGAATATTAACTAACATTCTAAAGAATATTAATAAAGTGATAATTGCTAAGAAATATTGATTCACCCCCACTAGTATTTCCAGAAAATCGTATGAGAGCTTGGTTCATTCAGTAACAACTTAATCTAAGTTGGAAGGCAGATGGAGCATAGAGATGGGAAAGTCAAAGAAGAAAGTTGCCAAGAATTCGAAGGATGAAAAATAAGGTACATGTATTGGAACATCTGAAGAAAATCAATATTGTGCACCAAATCCCAAATTTGATGCATATCATTACTCGATATGGGAATCTAGAAGGGAAGCCCATTTGCAAGGTCATGGTGTATGGAAATCATTTGTTTATGGAGACATATATACCAAGGAAGCTAAAAGGTACAATTCGAAAGTCATGAAAGTCATTCTTAATTTTTTTCCAAATTCCATAAAAGCAAAAATTGGTCATTATTCAACAACCAAAATTATATTCAAAAGTCTCCATAATATCTACTCAGAGAAGCATTCAGGTCAAGATGTACATATTGAAAATCATATCGATCCTTCTGATAATGATGAAGAAGATGGATAAATGAGGAAAATTAAATTTCAAAATGAAGTGGTCAAGATGATAAAATAATTCAAAAGCCAAAAGGAAAAGGCAAGGCTTGTGGAAGTAGAATTGGAAACAACAAAATAACTCAACAAGAAAAATGAATAATTAGAGAAGATCATTAGAAATCATCGAGTATACTTGGAAGAATTCAAGAATATGGAGACGCAAAATCTCAAGAAATAAGTCCATCAAAAGCAAAAGGAACTTGATAAAGCCTTTGCAGGGATTAGTAGGCTTAAAGAACAAGTAGACTAAGTAGAAATTGAAAGGAAGAACTTGGCAAGTTAATTAAAGGAATCAAATCAAAGATGCATATCCACAACTGACAAAAATAAAAAAGAACTAGAAACCTCTTAGCACAAATAAGCAGGCTTAGGATTGAAATTGAGAAGTAAAAAAGTAGATACAGGTACTTAACAGAGAAGTTTAAAAGACCACTATTCTAAATCTACAGGTTGAAGAAGAAGAAAGAAGAAGAAAAATCTTGGAAATTTAGTTTCAAGAAGGCCTTACCCAAAATCAAGGATAACTTAATGCCACTCCTAATGAGATCAGCAAGCTCAAGGAATTGCGAAAGGAACAATTGCATGACACGACAAATAAACAAGTGGCTGAGTTGAATATTGCAGAAAAAGAGGTAAGGCTCCAGTTGAAGTACAAGATGCACATCTTCACAGAGTGAGATTGATAATAATATTGAACCAAAGAAGAACATTGTAACTCCAAAGAATGATTCCAAAGCACTTAATGATAAAGGACAAAAATACACCACCTCAAAATAAAAATAACTCATTGAGGTACATCTGTTCATTTAATGGTTATTATTTCTCATGTGCTAACTTTGGACACATGGATATGGATTGTAAAGTTGTTAATAGGTAAAATTATGAATGACCACCACCTCCGAATGAATTATCTAGGTACTTATGTTCATTTAATGATTATTGATTTCTATGTGCTAACTATGGACATATGGCTAGGGATTGTGAAGTTTTTGACAAGTACAACAATTATTCAGAAAACCCTAGAAGAAAGTTTGCAGAATCATGAGACATATACCAAACATAATCTTCTATGGATGATATTGAATGCTTCAAATGTCATAATTATGCACACATAGCACAAGAATGCATGTAGAATCCTAATAAGGAAAGGTACAAATGTCATAACTATGGACACATAGATTGTCACTCCAAGTACAAGATGGAATAAACCATTAAAGAAAATCTTGATGATGAGAATAATAAGGTTTGGAAAAGAAAACAGGTATATGATGAATACGTACAAGATGATCAAGAAAAGAAGGAAGATAAGAAGGTCTCAGTAGTTATGCTTTCAAGATTTGTAACAGGTCATAAGGAATGAACAGTTGCTTTGGCTAATGATTCCACTAGATGATACACTATTTTCACAATTTGGCTCATCAAATCCATAAGTTTTGAAGAGGGGGAGTGTTGGCTTATTAGGCCCTGAACCAGGTTCAAAAGAGTTATTTAGACAAAGAAATCTTGTAGCTACTAGCCCTTTCGGCAATAGCCTCTGGAGCACGGACTGAGGTCTCACCTGAGGTAGCAGGGGAGGGTGCTGGAACCAGGTTTCCGCACCCTTTGGATGTCTTGATGTGGTCTGGAGGGTTCACACACCATTCTGTGGCCTCGTGCCACTGTACATCCACATAGATCCCGAAAAAGGCAAATCCTTAATACTTATTATTAATGAGCTGTTGTAGACCAGATCTACATTTTACATCTTAAAGCAAATATTTAATAGAGATAACCAATTCACGCACCCAGAAAAGTTATAGATTTGCATAAACTCATAATATACGCATAAGCACACAGATCAAACAGATATATCAACCATAAATTAACGAGATCCAAAATATTTTAGATTCAACACAGTATTTCAGAACCAACTTATCTTTATTCAATTCTTTCGCTACTACATCTAGATCTGTCCTACGCACTCAACTGCAGGGGTCCGCGCACATAGTTGCGGACTCTACCAGGCCTCTGTGCACATAGTTGTAGAGCCTCTATCTTCCCACAAACACCCTCAACTCGGACTTACAAACACTTCAAGACTTCTTTCTTCAAAAACCCATTACATTCCAGATCCAAAAGTACATACCAAAAACTGACTCCTAACTCTACAACCTTGCTATATTTATACATTTCCATGGTCCACGGACCATGGCTGGGCCGACTCACTTTGCATTCTTTTTGGGCCGATAAACCTTTGACTTGACTCATTACACTTCGCTCTCCATGCATCTCGCGGAGTCTTTGCCATGCATTTACCCAAAATTGCAGGTTTTTGACCCACAAACCCGTTACGTGGGGCCTTTGCTACCCAACAGTCCCCCCAACACAACCATTGTGACTCGTCTCGAGTCACTTGGCTAGTGTGGTAATCATCATGCGGAGGTCGGTCAGCGATTTCTTCGTGTCGGTTATGCTTGCCAAAAACTCTTCCATTATCCTCTGTACCTGTTCTATGTGAGTCACTGATGCATCTGTATCACTTTCAGTTGCATGTCCGGGATCACCTACTGCCTGCATGTCCCCCTATACACCTCTACTTCTGCTAAGACAGCACCTGCTGGCAATGGTAAGGTGTTCATTGTATTGGTGTGCACCATCTGCTCAGCTGCGGCTGTGTCCTCTGTTAATTGTAGGATTACCCTGCCTAGGGGTCGCAACTATAACACCTGCAACTATGCTCGAATCTCCCCCAACACAGTTGTCTGCTCTGTGATTAGTTTCGTCCATGTATCGGTAAGGACATTACTCACTAGTTTACTACTGTCAATAAACTCTTTTTCCAAAGCTTTTGTTGTCTTTGACTTTTTACGTGTGTGCGGTGATTCCTTGCTGCGTGGTCACTTGACCTAGGGTGATTTTGTAATATGGTGCGTGCATTCCTGTATCTCCTTTTCCTGTTGCATGTCTTATTCTGAGGCCATTTCCTGATCTGTCGTGATTTCTTCGGCTATCACTTCCTTCGTTGCCTCCTTCTCAAAATAAAAAACATTTAACTAAAAATAGACTACGAAAATAGTTGATTAATTCATGTTAGCGCACAGTGGAATCGAACCACCAACCTCCTGCTTGTAAGGCAGGCTCTTTTCCATTGAGCTAGCACACTTTAAAGAATTAAATGAAGATTTATGACAAAGTTTATTTAAAATTCTACCCAAACAATGGAAATGCCAACAAAGATAGGCCAGATCATTATATGTCGAGGAGCATTGCTACTTGATACTCATCGACCAGGTCTCACCCAAAATGTCTCTTCAGTATGTAGTCAAGAGGCTTGTAAGGTCCCTTAAAACAAGGGAGCTACAAAAAATAAATGCTAGAGTTTCTTTTATTTGCAAAAAAATAGGACATTTGCTACTTTTCCAACAAGCCATCCCAAACGTCAAATATTTTCAGTATCGGTAGTGAGTAGGAGTGTAAGGTCCCTAAACAGGCACATTGATATACTCGGCCTGATTGGGAGAGAACTTTGTTAGCTTGGCACCCAACTTGGGCAAGTGTAGAGCATCCACCTTCTCATCTAGATTCTTAGGCAGCACATAGAACTTCTTCTCATACTTCCTTGATTTCTTCTCATTCCAGAGCTCTAACTGAGCAATGACCTGCAGCAAAAACTAGAGATTATGCACCATCTACGGAACATCCACCTATGTAGCAATGGATCATACTAAGCAATATAATGAAGGGATTGGTATTCCTGAGAAATATAGTATGTACAAGGAATGGTTGCAAGGCATTAGAAATATTTACCTTGTTTGTAAAGGAGAAAGACATGACAAAACTTGGGTGGCGAGTTCTACAACCCAAGTTCATCAGACGTCCCTCTGCAAGAACAATGATGCCACTATTGGTGTTAGGGAACACCCACCTATCAGTCTGAGGCTTGATGGTAATCAACACCCACCTATTAGTCTGAGGCTTGATGGTAATCACCACCCACCTATCAGTCTAAGGCTTGATGGTAATCTTCTTAACACCTGGCAAAGTTTAAAGGCCTTGCATATCAATCTCATTGTCAAAGTGACCGATGTTACAAACAATGGAATTGTTCATTTTCCTCATGTGATCTACCATGATGATGCCCTTGTTTCCGCTGGTTGTCACAAAGATATCAGTAGTTCTAACTACATCCTCAAGGGTGAGAACAGGAAGGCCTTCCATAACAACTTGCAGGGCACATATAGGATGAATCTTTGTAACAATGACACTAGCTCCAATGACTTTCAAGGCTGTAGCACAACCCTTGCCAACATCTCCAAACCCACAAACAACAACAACCTTACCTTACCTGCAATCATGAAAAGGGATCTAGTAAAAAAAAATGTGGTTAGGGAATAGAAAATGGGGCTAGTAAAAAAAACATACATGTTGTAAGAAGAAGCACAGAGCACACATTTTTTTTAGGAAGAGAATAAGAGACTAATTTAATTGAATATATATATATATATATATATATTGTATATATATAGATATATTTGGTTGAAGTTAAATGCCTGACCTCCCTCTTTCTAGTGGAATGGCAGTAAGCAAGGAAGGAGATCTACTTGTGCAGCAACAATTATCTGATCATTCCATATCTTCATAACTTGTGCAGTAGTTCTCGGATAATTCCATATCTTATTATTATGGAAGGAAATTGGTAGAATATTTTCGACACAAGCCACCATAAAAAGGTGGAAAATGAAAAAGTGACAAATTAGAAATTAAAAACTTGAAAAATGAAAAATTAAAGAAAAATAACCAAATAAAATATTCGGCTGAAGTTAAATCCCAACCATAAAAAAAGGTGGTTAAGGTTAAATCCCCAATAATAAGAAAAAAAATAAAAAAATAAAAAAAAAGTAACAAAAAGAAAAAAGAAAAAGGTGGATAAGGTTAAATCCCAACCATAAAAGGTGAAAAATGACATAATATCAGTAGAAATTCATGACCGTTAGAAGTTTTGCAGGGTGGAATGGCACTAAGCAAGGAAGGAGATCTACTTGTGCAATAGTTCTCGGATCATTCCATATCTTCATAACTTGTGCAACAATTCTTGGATCATTCCATATCTTCTTATTATGGAAGGAAATTGGCAGAATCTTTTCAACACAAGCCACCATAAAAAGGTGAAAAATGAAAAAGTGAAAAATTAAAAATTAAAACATGAAAAATGAAAAATTAAAGAAAAATAAAAAAGGAAAATATTTGGTTTAAGTTTAATCCCAACCATAAAAAGGTATTTGCTTAATTTAACATTTTTTATATAATTTAATCTCCATTTTTTTATAATTTAATCATATATATGTGTGTGTGTGTGTGCGCGCGTGCGCTTAAAAATAAAACACATGAAGAAGCACACATGCTCCAGGGAAGAGCATAAAAAAAATAATATTATTTAATTGAAAAAAGAATAACCAAATATAATATTTGGCTAAAGTTAAATCCCAACCATAAAAAAAAGTGTTTAAAGTTAAATCCCCAACAATAAAAAAAAAGTGGAGAAGGTTAAATCCCAACCATAAAAGGTGAAAAATGACATAATATCAGTAGAAATTCATGACTTGCAGGGAGGTTTAATGGATTTGGCTGAGTCTACGAAGAGTATTGGGGATAGTAAATGAGCCGGTGAAAATTTGGACAACCACCTCTCACAAATTTACTCAGCCAGACAAAATCAACAAAATGCTCTAAACCCCAAAACCAACTAAATGTCTTTGAGTTTTGGTGTTTGGAATTGATTTACTAGTCTTAAAATCAATAAAATGCTTTTGGAAATGCTCTAAACCCCCGAAATCAACAAAATGCTTGTTTTGGATTTGCAAGTAGTCCCACCCGTGTTGTAAACCCCATATTATGTCAACAGAGAGGAAATGACTTTTTGGATATGGCCAACCCGCATATTATGTCAATAGAGAGGAAGGGGCTTTCTAGATATAGCCAACTTACAAACCCATAGATTATGTCAACAGATATCAGGGGGGTTTCTCGATATGGCCAACCCGCATATTATGTCAACAGACAAGAAGGGGCTTTCTAGATATAGCCAACTTACAAACCCATAGATTATGTCAACAGACAAAAAGGGGGTTTCTAGATATATCCAACTTACAAAGCCGTGGGTGACATCAATGAAATATGAAACATGTAATGGTAGTATACGACCACATGCAATGTTGGTGTATTACAGTCCTATAGTTTTGAAATGAAAATTACATTTCCTTTTCTAGTTTTTTGGAAATACAATTCAGAACTCTGAAGATGTTGATGTAGGGAGTTTAAATTTTTTTATAGAGAATAACACACCATAAATATTCACATAATGCTTGATTAATAAATGTCATGTTGGTATATGACAGTCCTACAGTTTTGAAATGACAATTACATTACCTTTTTCTTTTTGTTGTAAATACAATTTCAGAACTTTGAAGATGCATATGCAGAGAATTTAAATTTTTGTATAGAGCATAACACACCATAACTATTCACAACATAAGTATTGAAAGAATGGTTGATTTAAACTATTTTTACATGGTTTGCAAAATTAGGAAAATTAAGCTTCTCCTATAGAGCTTTTCTAAAAACATGTTAATTTATACTACTTTTACATGGTTTGCAATATGGTTTGCAAAATTAATCTTCTCCTATAGAGCTTTTCTAAAAACTCGTCAAAATAAAAACGTGTTAATTTATACTAATTTTTACATGCTTTGCAATATTGTTTGCAAAATTATTATTCTCCTATAGAGATTTTCTAAAGACGTGTTATTTTGAGACGGTAGCTCCACTGCAAACATTAAAGTTATAAAAATATTATGACTAAAATTATGAAAAAATTATGACGAAAATTCATTGGCTTCATTTATAAAACAAGTTGTACTAAACTTGAATATTTAAGATCTAAATGTAAAAATAATTAAACATGCACGCATACGGTATATTTCTTTCGAATTCTACCCATTACATGTAGAAGGCTCTTGAATATTTAACACCTAAATTTAAAAATAAATGTAAAAATAATTAAACAGACACACATACCTTATCTTTCTTTCCAATTCTACCCATTCCATTTAGAAGGCTTTGCACTACATCAATATAAGTAGCATTATAATCTATGCATTCACAAGGAAACAATATTGCAACCCTTCTATTGTGTTAATAATTGTTACTCTAGCATTTAATAGTAACAAGAGCACATAAACAAGAATACAAACTCGAAAAGTCTCTATAATCATAAATTTCCTGCATAACAAATTGAACATAATTTAGACCCATTTAGAAAGATGAACTAGCTGTGAAACTGGCATAGGAATTTCCTATTTAATTAACAAATTCGAATTTGTATAGCAATACAGGAAAGCTGAGTCAGTTCTGTGGGCCAACTAATGAATGCCCTCAACGAATTTATAGGCATAAAAACAAACACAGAATCACATTGCCAAAGCTTATATGCATGTTAAGAACACAAATTTGCCTTAAGGTAATATATTTGAGAGAGTCACTTCTAACCAAGAAAACACATGTTCTACTTGTTGTTAGAGTTGGATGCCATGTTCTAAGCAAAAAAAAAAACAAAGAGAATACACAGGAAATGGTACTTAGAAATTATTTTTGATACATACAGATGTTTTGTTGTTGTTAGAGATGGATGCCATGTTCTAAGCAAAAGAACAAAAGAAAATAGAATACATCAGAAATGCTACTTGTAAATTATTTTTAATACATACCTTATCAAATAGGAAAACAATAAAGCCTCCGGGTAATGAAACCGCAACAAAGTAATTAATTGCTGCTAATACAGACGATCAAAAGAAAAATACTTGGAAATTATTTTTGATATATACAGATGTTTTTTCGTTGCCAGAGATGGATGTGATGTTCTAAGAAAAATAAAAAAATAAAATAGAATACACCGGAAATGGTACTTGTAAATTATTTTTAATACATACCTTCTCAAACCGGAAAACGATAAAGCCTCTTGGTAATGAAACCACAAGAAAATAATTAATTGTTGCTAATAGAGATGATCAAAAGAAAAATATATTCAGAGCAAAAGAAAGTCATTTTGATGTTGTTAACATGAAGAATACTCCAACAAATATATATTAGTTGAATAGTTCCTAACTTCCAATAGCTAAAATATTATTTTTTTGAGAATGTGACATCATTTTATCATATCTAGCTAAAATGTACATTCTTAGTTTCATGAATTTTTTACAAATTTCCAATATATATATATATATATATATATATATATATATATTCTAAAATTACCCTAATTCCTAAATTCATGATGGGGCTGCCACACCCACAAGTCATGTAACCTTGCACAGAAATTAACTTTTCTTGATGGGATTAAGAAAAACCAGAAATGACAAGCTGAAGTCAACTAATTTTTTTGCTCAACTCGCTAAAGAAGCTTTGAACTACTACCCTTGTACATGTTAAATTCTTTTGTCCATCGTAGTTAAGAGTTAAGTTGATTTACCTGAAGTTTAAATACCCCACGAACAGTCTCGAGTTCATCCTGTAAAGACAGATTCTAACAATAGATAACACAAGAATTCCATGGGTATTTCTTTTAATAAAAAGAACAGTCAAGAGAACTAAAATAAAATGCTAGAAATATAACCATTGACCGAAAAGAAAGGAATTTTCATTTCATTAGTATCAAAGTATCATCATCAAAACCTATAGAAATCAACACAAATCGTGTACTTCACTAAATCGTTGTTCGAATCTGTCATTGTACAAGATACACCCCATAGGTTAAAGATTCAAATATAAAGAAAATAACTTAAGCCATTATCACAGTCGACAACTGAAATGCTCAAATCTCAGGCCTTTAACAATAAAATCAAGGAGGAGGGTTAAAACCACACTTGGCATCAGCAAACACAATTATGGAAAGACAAATAGCTTCAAACCATAACTTTACATGTACCCTCCCGTAGAGAGATAAGTAAAAGTTGTTTTTTCTCATAAAGTATACAAAACTTCCAAGGATTCAACTCGGAGGAGAAACACTCAACTTGTAGTAATACCTCCTCCTCGTGCTAATAAAGTTTTAACATTACCCTTGTGGAGTTTAATTTCTTAATAGAACTAAAACTTGGAAACTAGAGCCAGCGCATTCGAAGGAACCTCGGCGAAATGGCTCCCATGAAGGGTTGAAATGCAGAATGTGTTCCTTGCAGCATGAGAGAGAAATGGGTAATAAACAAAAATAGGGAATTACCAATGATGCAGGAAAGAAAACAAAAATCATGACAGTTACCTTGAAATAGGGAGAGAAACATTGCAAGCCACGTTGTTGATTGATTGCCTAAAGGGGAAAGTGGGTACCCTGAGTCCGAGGGTTTTCCATTGACAGAGACCTCCACAATGGTATTACCTTGCATATGTACACAAAATAAGTTAATAAAATATGTACAATAATTAAACTAAGCCTAAAGGTTGTAACGCTAACTAATAATTTAGAGAACAAGGTTGTACTGAGGCAATTCTGGAGGGAGAGTGTGAATCTGGGCATTGCCTAACATGTTGTCGACATCAAAAGGTAGCAGTGATACACTCTACCCAGCAAACTAGTAGACAAAACCACAAACTAACTAGAGTTGCAAAGCGGGGTGGAGAAAGATGTGAATTTGTAGAATGAGGGTTTGGTTCACATAGCCGTTGAGGGTAATTACTCTTTACCGACCCACAAACCTCCTCAGAGTTGTAGAGTGGGGTGGAGCAAGATGCGAAATGGTAGAATGAGGGTTTGGTTTGCACAACCACTGAGGGTAATTACTCTCTACTGACCTACAAACCTCCTCATCCAGTGATGGAGATGAAAAACACCAGAGTCGTCGATTGGAGGGTAATTCCAAGGTTATCGGATGGCATTGGTTTGTTGTTGATCCTTTGGAGGAGAGCAAGCCAGGTGGCTAGTACTCAGGGAAGCCTAGAACATTCACGAAGCCTAGGTTATAGAAACCCAAGGTTGGCTGGGTGAGGGTTAGATCCTAAGCTAACAATATTATCAACTTCATCGTGATGCAAATAATATTTCGAACCATGACTTTAAAACAAAATATTATGTGATATTTGTATATTTATGTTATATGGTAAGTGACATATGTATATTTATGTGAAATCGTAAGTGACATCACTATGAGTTATCGTAATAGTTATAAAATCAGTAAATTGTTGTCAAAATAAAGTTCTTTTTATGGGGATATGTTACATGTGGCTCCCATCAAACCATGCCCAATTGCACACATCTTCATGCTCAACTCACTCAGGTGGTTGGTCACCACTCTATTGATGCAACCTCCCTTTATTTGTTCAACCCCTAAACAACTGTGGGTTTTATTTACATTTTAGAAATTTCTTTATCTATGAGCTAGCATTATTTTTTCCTTAAAATTATTATTTATTCTTAATAAAAAGCCTCAGACTGATAAGTGGGTGTTCCCTAACACCAACAATGGCATCATTTTTCTTTCAAAGGGAGATCTGATGAACTTGGGTTGTGCAACTAGCCACCGAAGTTTTGTCATGCCTTGCTAATTTACAAACTAGGTAAATATTTCTAATGCTCTGCAACCATTGCTTGTACATACTAGATTGCTCAGGCATACCAATCCCTTGATTATTTTGTTGTATATGATCCATTTCTATTTGCGAGAAATCCCCATTCCCTGTACCTAGCCCTGTTACATTAAAACTCATGTAACATATGGTGGAGTGGGCCATGCATGTCATAGCAGTGTCCAATTTCACCAATTAATGTCATAGCCATGCTCTCTGTGCTTTTTCATAAACATTCTGCTATTTTTTAGTAGATGTTTTCAGGTGGGCGTGGTGGGGATGTTGAGTTCTCGTCTAGAATTTTTGAAATGGGATCTTACTTAAATGTTTTCATTTGGATTTGGTTTCTTGCCTCATTTCTTTGTCGTTTGCTGTTTTTTAATAGATGTTTTCAGGTAGATGTGTGATTTTTGGGATCCGGTCAGGGTGCGTTGAAGTAGGATCTTGTCTAGGTGTTGTGGTTTGGATTTGAAATTTGTTATCATTTGTTTTGAACTCACACTTTTCTGGTGGATTTTTTGTTGTTTAGATCTTGTAAGGGAGTTTAGATGTGGAATCTTTTATAAATTTCTCCAGTATTATCTTATATATGTTTAGAGCATTAGGAAGTATCTTAATGTTAATGCTAATCTCAATCATGTAATACCAACATCCTGATGTTGGATCTGATATGGCCTTGGGGGCAATTTGGTCTCACTGATGATGTTATGAGTTGCACTACTCTTGTTATTTGCCTTGATTCTTCGATGTCATTGAGATCACATCATGATGCTTTTGGTATAGTTAGCTTGCATTTCATTACATTTTAGAATTCGCTAGTTTCCACTACATTAAAAAAAAAAAAAATCAATTTTTTAAGGTGGTGAATCAATGTGAGTTCATGGTGGGTGTAGAAGCATCTTCATATTTAAAATCAAGGACCTTCATATATATTCAATTATGTGGATATGATGGGTTAATATTAGCTAAGGTTTTGAAAGGTAATTAGACTTGTATCGAAGTCTTGAATTATTGTGAATTATAGATCCAGGGTGAGATTTATCAGATCCTTTTTTTTTTCAAAATTTTTCTATTTGAAATGCAGTTTGTGTTGATTTTGATTCACTTTCTTCTTTTGCAGTTTGAAAACTTGTATTGATGTAGGCACTCTCTCAAAGACGGTCTTATGATAGCCACAGATGCCATGATTGCTGGTAAGGTTGCTATTGTTTATGGGTTTGGAGACGCCGGCAAGGGTTGTTTTTTAGCCTTGAAAGTTGTTGGAGCTACAGTCATTGTTATGTAGATTGATCCTATCTATTCCCTACAAGTGCTTTTGGAAGGCCTTCCTATTCTCACCCTTGAGGATGTAGTTAGCACTGCTAATATCTCTGTGACAACCACTGGCAACAAGGACATCATCATGGTAGATCACATGAGGAAAATGAAGAACAATGCCATTGTTTGTAACATTGGTCACTTTGACAACGAGATTGATATGCAAGGCCTTGAAACTTTCCCTGGTGTTAAGAAGATTACCATTAAACCTTAGACTGATAGGTGGGTGTTCCTTGACACCAACACTGGCATCATTGTTCATGCAGAGGGACGTCTGATGAACTTGGGTTGTACAACTAGCCACCCAATTTTTGTCATGTATTTCTCCTTTATAAACCAAAGTAAATATTTTTAACTCCCTGCAACCATTTCTTGTACATACTATATTTCTCAGGCATAACAATTCTTTGATTATATTGTTGCATATGATCCATATCTATTTTCTAGAAATCCCCATTCCCTGTACCTAGCCCCGTTACATTAAAACTCATGGAACATATGGTGGAGTGGGTCATGCATGTCATAGCAGTGTCCAATTTCAACAATTAATGTCATATCCATGCTCTCTGTGCTTTTTCATAAACATTCTGTTGTTTTTTAATACATGTTTTGAGGTGGGTGTGGTGGGGATGTTGAGATCTCGTCTAGATTTTTTGAAATGGGATCTTGTTTATATGTTGTGATTTGGATTTGGATTCTTGCCTCCTTTATTTGTCTCTTGTTTTTTTTTAATAGATGTTTTGAGGTAGATGTGTGATTTTTGAGATTTGGTCAGGGTGCTTTGAAGTAGGATCTTGTCTAGGTGTTATGGTTTGGATTTGAAATTTGTTCTCATTTCTTTTGAACTCACACTTTTCTGGTGGGTTTGTTGTTGTTTAGATCTTTTCAAGGTGTTTGAGATGTGTAATATTGATTAGCTGTTGTTGTGGAATCAAATTTTATCCATTCAATTATTAAAAAAAAAAATTTCCTCACCTCCTTATAAACCACAGCTCTCGCTTAATAATAATATTTATAATATCCAATTTCCATACAACATGGGAGTGCCATGGCATCTCCTAAAACAAGTCCATATATCTTATGAAAAAAGAGAGATGGACTCCTTTCCCTTCATGTGAGGATCATTCTGTGCTTGCAAAGCTGCAAATAGATGTAACCAATTTTGAACGCAATTAATTTGACCACATTCTCTGATGGTTGTCTTAAGTGAAAAATATAGACTACAAATGTAGTTTGTTCTCTGCATACTATAGTATACTTTATCTTTAGAATATGGAGTTTCATGCCATCTATTTGGGTGAAATGAAAGGTTATGTTCATATTAAGATGTAGTTCATTCCCACTAAGTGACAGAGAAACATTGGAGTTTCCTATGTTATTAGATATAAAAAAAATTGAACGACAAATGGGAACCGAAATGCACTGGAGATATGGCTGAAGAGTCTTAGGGATTGGAGAGGTGATATGTCCTAGAAATTCAAGAGGAACAATTCTACGATACTGTAAAGAATGAGACAATTGCGAGAAGTAACAAATAGTAATAAGAACCACATTCATAATCTTAGCAAAAGATAGTCAATCGAATTCTCAGTTTCAACCCCTCTAACTATTGATGTGGTAGCACCATTCACAATATAGAAACTACTATAATCATTAAGCAATTAGGATTGTAGTACTATTAACCATATAGAGTCACTCTAATTGTGTTGAAGCCATAACACCAGAGTCTGGCAAAACTATATTGAAAAAAAGGTTTTGACCCGAGTTAATTTTCCTTCTAAAACCCTAACTAGTTGAGAAGGAGCGAACCTTAAGGAAATTACATTATAGACCCAAAATTAATAACCAAGTCTAATAGATGTGTCAATGGAGACCAAAAACTGGAATAACCTCTCAGGCTCAAGTGGCCATTACGACCATTTAAACTTTTAAGGAAACAAGACAAGAAAACCCTGACCCTTAATGTCACCATAAGTCTATGAAATACTTGCAAAATGCAAAGTAGTACAATATTGAGCATGAGTGCTAGAAATTCGTCAGCCATAAGTGAAATGAGAGGTGGAACACATGCACAGACCCAGAAGGATTTTTAAAAGGATGGTTTTTACTGTAGGTAACATATTATAACCACTCCATCAATTTCATAGATAATAATGAGCTATAACGGAGTCTTGGGTAACCAAGTGAGGGTTAACAGTGAATACCTAATCTTGACCTCTTTCTTCTGGAGCCATCACCCACGTCAACTGGAACCAAGCCACTTTGTCTAGTTTCTTATTAGTATCAGAACCCCAAGTAAAAAAAAATAAAAACTAGAAACTTAGCACATACACTATATTAGGTTCGTTAGCAAACCTTACATCGTCATTATGGAAACTAACTGTAACATTTCACAGGGAAGGGTGTAGAGGTTACCTTTCCAAACCTCTAGAACTTAGAGGGAGAAACTATTTTGAAACCCTACTGAAAATATCACGAATGAACCTCGTCAAACCTGAATCAGGCACGTAGTTACCATGACGAAGAATTATAAAACCTTCACTGTCGGATGGGCATCTGCGACCTAGACCATTGATGAGATCCAACTCTCGAGATAAATAAAGGTGTAAGGATTATAAAAGGTCTCCATAAGTTTCCAGTGCGTGAATTCACTGCGAGGTAATGTCTCTAAGGGGTAATGTCTCTAAGAATATGATAAAAAATCATTTACTTCATTGAATCCAAAACCATGAAGGTAAGGTAAGTTAACTATGGTAATCATTTTATGGAAGGATAAACTCTTGTTCATTTTCCTCTTCCAGGGAAACCTCCCAATGAACTAATGCTCAAATAGAATAACTATACTTAACAAATCCAATAAGGAGGGCTCAAATATTATTCATTTATAAAACCTAAATTTTAACCACTATTGGTGCCTATGCTAATGAATAAGACATTACATTTATCGCATGAAAACTACCTAGTATGAATTATTTAATAATAACTAAAATAACAGACTTTGTATACATTACTTTAAATGACCAACATACTTATAATATTATTAACCATTATGGACCCCATTACATCTCTAGGGGGGATCCCGCCATTTCATCCCCTTTGAAACACATTGCTCTCAAATTTTATATCTATGATGTATCTCCATAAGCCAACTTCCAGTGTATGGGCATTTCCCTCGACCCTATGAGTGAAGTAGTCCAAGAAGTGTGTCCATAAAGGGATCATCCATAAACCAATGTCCCATATACAAGTACTACACTCCACACTAAGAATGAAGTCATCCAAGCAATGCATCCAAAAATGCAACTATCAAGTATAAATGTTTCCTTCAATGTTGACAATGAAGTCATCCAAGAAAGGATTACATAATCATATATCCTAGGTACAATGTCCATGTTGGATCTCGACTAATGACACATGAAATTGATGAATAGACATGAGGATATTGTTAAATATTATCACCATGGTCATATGGATCCAAACATCTTTCCACCAAGATACTATGTCATCCATAACCAAAATATCATCCACATAGATACAAAATGTTAGTTATTGATATGGAGTTATGTACTCTATGGTATGTAAAATTATTATTACACCAAAATTTCACGATTAATCATTAGCGAACTTGTTTTACCAAGGTCCCTTAAGATTGTGGTAAAAAATTAGCGGGAAGAATTAAAGTGGAGCTTCAATGTTTAATTTGTTTTACTATGACTAGGTTAGGTGTGACTAGGTTAGGTAGGAGGCGCCATCTGAGATCCTGACAGCAATATCAACAAATTTTACTAAACAACTATCTCTTTCACCAGGTTTCCCTATTGAGGCCCTAAATGTTGTCGAGGCTTGCTTGCATTGCTTAGAAGAACATAATATGCCATCCTCAAAATCCTCCAACTCCTCAAGTTAAAAAATAATATTAGGGGAAGGAAAAATTACTTTGAATCCTAACACAGCAATAGGATTTTTTCTACTTGTTTTATCAAGAAATATGATTCCATTAATGAAACAAGATGACTATGTAATCAACAAATGTTAACACTCAAAATAGTTTTGTGAAAATTTTCCATCACCTAAGGAGAACATATAGACGAAGGAGATACTAAAGATGAGGCTCCCATAATAGGTACAGCTTAACCTCCACCTATCAATATCCCATTCTAGTAGTTTGAGTTAATTTGGTTGTCCCTCTTTAATGCATCCATCACTACAACACATGAACTCTTGAAGCCTAATATTTTCATATATTCAAAAGGCTTGGTTTATCCAATCCCTCTACTCTAGTATTTCTCACATGGATATGTTGTCAATATATTGTGTGTAAACTTAAGATAATTTGTGATCCCATTTTAGTATCATGAATTAAATATTCCCATCCATTCTCTACTTTATTTTGTATAAACATGAGAAGGAGACATGAAAACTTGACTTACTAGTGACGTGACTTCTAAATAGTCCACAACATCATAAGATGATCCATAGAAACATCACTAAAACTCAACCCATATTAAATAGTTATCAATTTAATAATTCATGATATAGCTTAATATATGTTATTTTCTAAATAAAACATGGTTCATAATAATTTTGTTAACAATAACAAAAAATCTTATATAATAGAATATATTTGTGTGTTTTTTCGTTAGAAAAACAAAGTTGATCAAATTTCTATTTGATTTGAAAAAAATACACATAGTATATTGATCCAAAATAGATCCTAAAACCTTTAAGTCTTCATGTACATTAACTATCGAAAACACTATCACAATGGAAAACAGTGAAAGAATGGCGAAAAACAGAGCTATCGAAGGTTCAAATGCCACTGCACCAAAGCCGTTGGATTAGATAGATCAACAATCCAGATTGAATCGGGATATCGCAATTGGGAGAGGCCATTAGAGTATATAGAAGGTGGTCCTATGGAAATTGTGATAGCGATTAGCACGACTTAATGAGGACCATTGATCGAGTGCGCATATCAACAGTCCAGATAAACTACCAATAACGCATCGTAGGTTTCCAAGGGAAGGACTTACCAAAGGCCCGAAGACCATGCGATATGCGATTGTGATATATTTCATCTCAATATCGCATCACAACAATACAAAGGGGTGATGCCAAGAGGATCACGGACCTTGCGACATGTGATAAAGGTCGAACTCGATAGAATATATAAGCACAATTTCATAGCTTTTGAATTCCGGATTTACAGGATTTCTGTGTATTTCCTGTCTATTGGGTTTTTCGGCCATACACCTATGCAATTGTGATTTGCGATAGAATGGTGGACCTGATGGGTTTGTAAATGTGGCTCTATAATATTTGAGTTCCGATATAAAAGTGTTTGTCTCACTTTTTCTAAGTATTGGCGTATTCTCGTCATAAAATAGAAATACAAAGGTGACATGGCATATGGAAGACCCTAATAGATTTATGAATACAACCTTATATTATTTTGGTTATATGGTCATGGTATTTCGGGCAGGCTTCAGATGCTAAGTGGTATTGGATGGGCTGCGCCTAAACCCAGACACTGACTAACACGTAGCACACAGCAAGGAGAGAGAAAACCGCTTTTTTGGGCGGGTAATCTCTGTGCACATAGGCCACCCAAAATGGCTATCAGCCATTGGATTGAGAGATCATGGATCAATGGTGTGTTATGCCCGTATACCAATAGGTGTCATATATCATGATCGACTTGGTTTAACTTTGAAATATGTTCATACCTTTTCTTGTTGCAAATGTTTTTCATATTTGTGAAAAACAAAAAATTAAAAAATGTAAAGAGGATATACCCTAGAAAAAGAATAAAAGGGTAAAAGAAATAAAGAAAAGGTCAAAAAATGAAAGAAAATAAACCCCAACAAAAAGAAAAGACCATGAAAGTGTGCAAGTCTAAATGCCACTACTATTTACTTTATGCATAATAAAGATTGTGTGCAACTTGTTACTTATGCAACAATCCATGGTAACCAAATAGTTTAATCTTGGTAATTCCATGTTTTGAATTTCATACTTAAAGATAGAGAATAAAAACTAACCAAACTGTTTAATCTTGGTAGATAAGTAGATAGGTAGAGTAAATAAAAGGAGCTCAACAATTTAATCTGAGCCCGTGGATGTAATAAGTGTAGATTTAGATAGATATCACTATGTAAAAGAAAAGAAAGTGTGGAAAGGGTTTGTCAGCCTAAGTGCACCCTAATAAAGAAGTGAAAATGCTAGGATAAAGTAGGTAGGGTAAGTAGATGATGGTTGCAGATTAAATATATGGTGAATGGTTAAGATTAATGCTTAAATATTCTGCTTTCATCACTTGGACAAAGCACAAATCACATTAGAGATAGAACATCAAGGAAATAAAGTCAAATTAATTAACGTCCTTACTCATTTTTCCATAAAAATTCACTAATTTCCCTTAGGTGCCAAAGGTATCTATAACAAGTTAGAGGGGCTCAGAGAATTTCTCTAACTTTTGGAGGGATCAGACCATCAACCCAATAATTTGGAATACTTAAATCGCCTTCATCAACAATTACCCCTTCATAAAGTCACTCATTCCCTCTATAAAACTTTTCCTAAGTAAAATCCTATTTTACTTAGGGAAATTGAAACATTTTATCTCTAAACCCTCATATTAGCCTAAGTAATGTTGTGTAATGAAATTCTTTCAGAAACATTTTTACTTAGTGCACTTCATATTCCATAATAATATTAACTTCTAACTAGTATTATTATCTAAATCCCCAAAAAAGAATTACCCTTTCCCCATATTATTATTAAAAAACCCAAAAAATTACATATCCCGCCCCCGGTTGCAAAATAACCTTAATAATTTTTGAATAAATGGGATTAATTAATCAACCCATTACTAATTAAGAATCCCGACCCCCGCCATGCTAAGTAAAGGATTAATTAATCCTCATGATTAATTAATAACTTTTTCACCAATCACATTACCCCCGATGTAATTAAAAGTTTTTAAATTAACGTCGAGCCCCCTCCATTAAACACTAGTCACTTCCCAATCCCCGACCACCGTCAGATCGGATCTCCCAGATCCGATGGCCATCACTCATATCGCATGGTCCTTTTGGTCGGACGTTATACGTGTGATATGAGAAGTTTTCCCAAAATCACCAATGCTACGTGTCAGTTGATAAGTGGAATCGCGCGGCCCCCCCTCAATACCACCAACCTCCCATAAGCAGTGCGATGAAACCCACTTACCGCCTCCCACAAATGACAAAACGTCACATCATCAAGATGACGTCACCTATCTTTGTCACTAAACCCGCCAAAAATTTGTCTTTGGATAAAAAACAAAGGGTAATCCATTTTGCGTCCTTTATCCATAACAGTTCCATGCATGCACGCAGTACGCCCAAATGAACCAATTCATCCCCAAATTGTCAACCACCTTGAACGCTACCCTTCAACACCACTCCAGTCTACTGTGTGCATCCTACGAATGCGGACATCCTTGCTAGTTGCCCAGAAACAGGTATTTTACTAGACCTACTCCTGGAAACCCTGTTACATACTGTAATTCCTCTAAATTGCTTGAAAGCCCAAAATTTTCAGTATGTTTGAGTTGCTAAGCTTAATTTTAAACTCCCAAACACCTCTGTTTTCAAAAATTTCATTGGAAATCCCAGTTTCGTCCCTGAAAACACAAGAACTAGGATGGAGACCCCCGTGGCCCTCAATGTACCTCTAGTCAATGCTCCCCATAAAGACTTGGATTACCTTCCATTAGTAGATAAGGACTTCCAAATAAATGACCTTGAACCTGATAAATGCCCCCTAAAAGTATATTTTCCATGTTGAGATGATTACATAAAAAATTCTGATACCATAGGACTTTGGGAATCAAATCTCCCAAAGTACATATTCCCTTCTGTGCACATTTTCTCGGACATTATCCTCCAATGTGAGGCTAACTATAACCCTAACCTCAGAGTCGTAATATCCCCGACCAGTCAGTGTTGTTTACCATTACTATTGATTCAATTAATGAAATGTTATAGCTTCAGCTCGGTTAGAACCTCACCCCCATTTCCATGGGAGAATTATTAGAAAAATCCACCAAAATATCTAATTTTGAACTCAGCCGTATTTGCCATACCTTCATTGATAAGAATCACCTACCAAAATATCCCCATCCCTATCTGACATGTTTATTCACTAAGATGGGCCAAAATATTGTTAATATGATTGCTGCCATTATGGGTTTCAATACTATTGAGTTTGTTGATGAATTGACCCAAGTTCTCATGTCTATCTTCACCCCTGGACAACTTGCTACTGTCAAATATGACTATGCTACATTCATTGCTGAAAAAATCCATGACCAGTTCATGAGGCTAGAAAATAAGAGAGTGTTTAAATATTCGACAGTCATATATCACCTCTTCCTTTACTATCAATCTGACAAGTTCCCTTTCTCTGTGCATAAGCTTGATACAAAAGGTAGCCCTAGGTCAGTCATTTTCTGGACCTCTATCTTTCACTTCTCACCCTCCTCTTCCTATTCATATATAGATTTCATTGATCAGTTTGTCTATCCTATAACTACCATACTGATAGGAAGTTCTCCTCCTAGAATCAGTGATGATATCAAAATAATCCTTCAATTGTCAATGTAGTATAGGATAGGTGACTGGTACTTATACTAGAATCATATTGAGATTAGAGTCTATGGGTGTGAACTGCCTCCCTACAAATTGCCCAAGTATGTCCGCATGAGATTCTTTGCCCTGGAGTACTACAGGAAAATAATCAACTCTGATCAAGTCCATTTCATGAAAGCAAATAAGAAAGCCCAGCTGAGAATCAAAGACCACTTAGGCCCATTTGTGTGCAACAACAGAAAAGTAGGGCAAGAAGCAGAATAAATCAGAGAGAGGAGGATGCATTTAAAGAAAATCTTTGCTTGGGGCTATGATCCTCACAATTTCATCTGTGATAGAAGGATAAAACACAAGTTAACACCTTATATCCATCACATCATCACTTCAATAGAACAGTATGCCAATATGAATGAATGGAGGGAGGGGACATTGATAGAGCAAGATAGTGATAAAGTTGAAGTTGAGAATGTGATGAAAGATTTGGAGAAAAGACTTGACCTGGACTCCTTTGTACAGGTGCATGCAGAGTCTTCTCAAAGGCTAGCCCAGGAAACCAGTGCTCCCACATCCGAGCCTTCACAGAGGCAAACTCAGGAAACATGTCCATCTACATCAGAACAACCATATACATCAGATTAAACAGAGACAACAAAACAACTAGAGAAATCAGAGCAGCAACCTGAAATCTCTGTAGAGTTGGACCCACCACAGCCACATCCAGCTCAAACTAATATGGGAAATCCTCCAGTACTACAGAGTCCTCTAAATGAGGAAAAGAATCTAAAAAGAGACAGGGAAGCAGCTACCCCTGCAAGCATACCCACAGATCAACCCCTTCTAAGAGGCAAAGGATGAATCCATATTTGGAGGAGGAATTCATAGGATAAACTACAGAAAGCATGAGAAAAGAAGGGAAAGATAGTTTACAAGCATTCCCAATAGGTGGGACACCCTCAAGTTCACATAAGCAAGAGATAGAAAGACAACAGAGAATAGAAGTTTCATCTCTCGAGTCTTCTTCTGAGAAAATTATAGATATAAAGGGGAAGTTTAAAGAAATCAAGACAAAGAATGAGCAACTGAAGGCCCAAGCCTATGCTCAGTACTTAAAGATGGCTACTACAAACCAAACCAGACTGATGTCATCCTTTGACATCAAAGAGGGCAAAATGCAAATGAGTTTCCTAAAGCCCACAGTGTTGCAGCCAAAATTCTTGGCAGATTATCTCAAAACTGACTTTGAATTCATGGCTAAAGACATCCACCGTATTTATCAGATTGAACTACACAAGCAAACAGGTGAGATGGTCTACTCAACACTGAACAACAAAGCAATGATGGCTCATATATTGCAAAATTCATTGAGTAACACTACAACCCAATTGCAGATGGAGAAAGCCTCCTCACAGGCAAAAGATAATAAGGTAAAATCATTGGAAGAGTCCGCAATTGAGTTGAGACATAGCTGCACTTAGAAAACAGTTGAAGTTGCCATCACTCATTCACCCTAAGACTGCTGAAGTGATAGAGAAGAAAAATGAACAAGAACTTATAGAATTGGTCCTTAAGTTAAATGAGCAATTGAAGGAAACATAGTAGGAATTGGAGAAAGCAGTGCAGTCAAGGCAGAGTGAGTCAACCACACAGCCTCAAACTGTAGTGCCAATAATTTCAACAGCAGTCCCTTCAACACTGGTAACTGTTTTAGCACAAAACATTCCTTTTGAAACAACTACACCCATAGATGCAATAGGTACATCACAGGCAAGTACATAAACACAGAGCACAAAGAACTTAGTTACGTCAATGGAAGAAATGAAACTCCAAGTCATAGAGTTGTAGAAAGTAAAAGAGAAATTCACTACTTTGGAGCATAAATATGATATATCAAAGATGAATTATGCAGAAGAGATAAGGAAAAACATAGCAAATTAAAGCATTGGAGAAGGATCTATCATTTGAAAATCCTTTGACAGACATCAGGAAAATATTGTGAACTGATATCATTGATTCCATCAATGATATTTGGTCATCAATTCAAATGATTTTTGAATAGACTGATTTAATAAAGCTTTCTCTTGAAGAAATTAAGAAGACTAGAGAAGAGCTGGGCATGAAACCCGAGGAAGCCATCAGATTAATCAATTATCTGAATAGTAAAAACATGCAACAGTTAAAACAATTAGACATTGAGGATAGGACTGCTACCATCCTCGAAATAAAGGAAGTGTTGAAAAAAAGGAATCTGATGCAAGGCCTGGAACGAAGATGTCAAAGCATGTAGGAAGATATAGAGGAGTTCATGAAGAAATTTGACATCTTAAGAATGAAAGGACTCCCCAGTCCTTTAGTCATCAAGGATAAATTAATGATTCAGATTGAGTACATTAAGAAATTACATTAGCAGGCTGACAGTCAAGCTAGTTCATCTTCAGCCAAGGCATTACCGATGGTAAAAGTACTATACGATGGTTTAGAGAACCTCTGTTTCATTGAACATCAAGTAAAGCACTTATTCCCAGTACAGCCCAATTTTGTAAAATATACAGAAGCAGATAAAATTTATAGGAAGCTGACAAAAACAAGAATACCAAAGGATGATTGGTGCACCAACATGACTAACATTGTATAAATTACCATGGTAAACAGTGAGGTAAGTAGAAATATTTACCATAGTAAATTTTGGTAAAAAGGATGAATACTGGTGAACAGTTAAAGAGTATCAATTACAGGTGAAAGATTATTAGTTAAAAAGATCAAATCAGATGTCCAGCACAGAGTTACTAAGACAACAGTAAGATGCAAATTCGTAGAGCGTGCCTCTAGCTCCTTCAAGAAACACAGGGAAAGAAAAAATCAGTTCATTATCGATCACTATATTCGAGACCATCTGTCTCTATATTTGTGTAAATAGATATTTTATTTTCCTAGAAAAAATCTCACTTAGTTATGAGATATTCTGATGTAAATTTTGTATAAATACTTCTTTATTTGAAGTATTAGGTGTGGATTCAAAGACATTTTTATAGACATTTTCTTCTAGGGTTGAAGTGCTACTGCACCAAGACTTGTATGGTTTGCTGGATCAAGGAATAAAATAAAGACTGTTCACGGGATACTTGTGTCAAACATAATTCAAATAAGATTCTATATCTCTTGTTTATTATTGTTTTTACTCAATTTATTAATAATCATATGTGTTTTCATAAAACCTGAATGATAAATGAGTAATGATTTTTCAGAAATTACTTTACTGCACTCTATTTTAAACTGTTTATGTTCTCAATGTTTTCTGCTAGACTATCATAGTTAGGGAATTTTTGATTGCTCCCTTACTTCGTAGTTTATCCCTTTGGCTCAATTGAACAAAGAAATCTTAATTTCCCTTTGTTGATAGGCCTCTTTTGTTCCTCATCTTGACCCCGGTTAAAGGATTCTTCATTGCCCTTTTCCCTGGTTAAGACAATCTCATCTACCTGAACTTGACATTTGCATTTTGTTTTACTACCTTGCCCTGTGAGTTTTCCCTTTGGTAAGTGATATGATCTAGTTAATCTAGTATTCGATTGACTCCATAGCCCAATCGCTTGAAAGCCTTGCTCTATCCATCTGTTCACAGAATCCCACCATCCAACCAAAAATCCCCTACAAGCTTTCATAGCTAGCCTAATATCTCACAAAACAAAGCTAAATCATAAAGAGGGAGCTCTCTCTGAGTACAGATTGGCTAGATTCTGTACTTAAAAGATTGGTTTGTGGTTACCTTAGAGTGTCCCTTCTTTTGATAACTTCTAAGGGAAAATCTGAGTGATAACATTGTGGTGATAATACTGGGGAAGTCCATTTCCTCAGTCAAAAAAAATCTTTAAGAAACACAAAGTTTGATTACATGCATCTTAAAGAATTCATAGAACTTATTTTGATGTCTTTATAAGAAATTGCAAAACGAAAGATGTAAAATCTGGCTTCAGAAATAACTCGATACACTAGGGCTAATCTTGACCGTAATCCACCGCCAGTGTTCGAGAACCCCAATTTGATCCCGAGAATTCTTAGAAGACAAGAAAGTACTGTTAGCCCTTGACCCATATTTAGATCTCAATCTTGTCCTATTGAGTGGCTATTCCTAGAAGACCTTCCCTTTGATGAGTACTTTGAAACCTCTTTCTTTCGAACTTCATCTAATTCTGAATTAATAGACCTAGTCCAAGACCCAGAGTTCATCAGAGAAATTGAAGTTCAAAGACCTAATTTCTTAATTGATAGACATTTGCAGAACTCACCTCAATTTGATCTTACCACTGAAGGAACCCCTAATCCTTTTGTAGTCACTTATTTTTCTGCAAGCTCCTCATCCGTCCCTCATATCTCTCAACCTCAAACCACTCCACAGTTGACTTTAACTCCTAGTCCTCCATCCACACCTCAAACATTCGCTATTACCCCAACTCCAGTCATTGTTTCAACACTACCTAAAACAATGGCTAACATATATACTCCTCTTGTGTTGCTAGCTAATCTAGGTGTAATGTCTCCTGACTATCAAAGTAAGATCACATCCTTTGATGGCACTGGAACCTATACAGGCTGGCAACATACTAGGAAAATGACTGATTATTTCGAAATGTATGAAATAGACACTACTAATGTGCAAATGAGAATTTTTGTGCAAAGCCTTACCAGATATGTTAGAACTTGGTTTAGAGCATTAGCCCCTCAAAGTATAGATAGTCTTAGAACCCTTTACCAAGAGTTCCTAAACAGATGGAAGAAAAGAAAAGACCCCCTTCAGATCTTATCTAAATACGAGAACCTGAAGAGGGGACCACAAGAAACGGTTTAGGACTATTGTACTAGATTTAATAGTGTATAGTGCCATTCCCCTTAACATTAGGCCTCCACCTGGTTTAGCCTTAATCAAATTCCCTGATGGATTTGATTTTGATATGGCTTTCCAATTGAGAGAACGAAACCCTCCTACATTGGAAGATATGCAAAGCATAGCAGTAAGCATCAAAGCCAACCTGCTCTCTAAAAGATCCAAATCTAGGAGTGAAAGGAGGATACCCTTAAAAGATGAAACTTCCCCATCTGATAAAAAAATTATTGAATTAATTAAAGAAATGAGAGGATTGGGAAGTAGGTTAGAAGCTGTTGAAAGGAAATAACCATAGGATAATCAACCAAATAACACAAACATAAATCCTAATTTTAGGAAAAATCAAAACTAGAACGCTGCAATGAATGGCCTAGACCAAAATATTAGAGCCCCTTTCCAGGAGAACTATGCAGAAGATTCACATTTTGAAGAGCCTGAAGAGGATACTCAAATCAGCTTAATGGGTCTAGATGAGGAAGAGGAGGTCTTCTTAAGACAGGACGATCAAGAAGCCCACATACTCCAACAGTTCCAAACCAAATTAGGAGAATCGTTCGACTTTCAGTAGGGATATGACTCAACTATATTTGAGGTGCACAAGAAATACAATCTAAGAGGTAGGAAAAGTGATGTCCCTGAAACAAACAAGAAAACAGTCCCAAATCAGCCCAAAAAAGGTAAGACAATAACCAAACCTTTGCAAAATCTTTCTAGACCAAACACCATTCGCCCTGACCCCATAATTGAAGATATCTCTGATAATCAACCAAACAATAAACAACCTTCCACTTCCCTTCCTTCCTAGGAAACTGTCGAAGAACCTCCAAAGGTTGATTTAGGAGAATCAACAAATCATGACTCTAATCCTGAAAAGGAGAAAGACATAGAAAACACGGTTGCTCAAAATCCGAGAGCCCAAATAGAAAAGTCCTTTAATTTGGAATCAGAAGTTGGCAAGCTGAAAATTTCTATTCCATTATTTGAATTAGCTAAACATGATGTTTACCGAACTCAAATCAATAGATCACTAAAAATTATTGGAATTGAAGACTCAGTTAATCTTTATGATGATCAACTCGAGTTAATCTTTGGCCCAGAAGTGAATGGGAAACCATTCGAAGGAGGAATTCCTCCCTTCTATGTTAGACTAAACATACATGATAAGATTCCTCACAATGCCATGTTTGACTTTGGTGCATCTCACAATCTTATGCCAAAATCTGTCATGGAAAAGCTAGACCTAGACATCACTAGACCATACAAAGATTTGTTTTCTTCTAATTCTAGCCAAGTGAGATGTTTAGGATTGATAAAAGACTTATCTGTTTCATTGGTTCAATATCCTACAAAAACAATATTAATCGACATAGTGGTAGCTGATATACCACCCAAATATGGCATGTTGTTGCTAAGATACTGGGGTGCTAAGCTTCAGGGATCTCATCAACTGGATATGTCATATGCTACTATATCGGTTTTTCGACAACCCAAGAAACTATACAAAGGAACATTGATGAAATATGTAGTAAGCAGTTAGGAAAAACCCCAAAATTTCACCATCTACTTAGTACACTTTGATATGGATTCTTTCAGTCTTTACAATGCAGAAGATAGTAATTCAAACACTTTAGATGTCTTAGCAGCAGAACCAAAAGAAATTGAAAAAGAAAAATCAATTGTTCATATTTAGGAAATATCAAATAACAAAGAAAAATCCAATGACAATGAAAACCCAAATGCCATGGTTAAACAAGTTCCCACTACCCCAGATACAAATTATGAACATGAAATCCTTTGGCATTTAGAGTTTGATGGCTCGGTAAATAAAATAGGAGCAGGAGTAGGAGTTTGGGTGTACAATTTAAAAAATGATTATGCTAAAGGCCATGCCTACAAATTAAATTTTAGATGCATTAATAATATGGCAGAATATGAGGCTCTCTTGTTAGGTCTTAAACTTGTTAAAAGATTAGGAGCTATAAGGGTGTCCATCATGGGAGATTCATAATTAATAGTTAAACAGATTAAAGGAACTTACTCAACGAGGGATCCTAGACTAGGATATTATAGAGGAATAGTCATAGAAATCCTCAACACTTTTTTGGAAACCCGACTTGCAACTATTCCTAGAAAACACAACATGCAAGCCCATAGCATGGCCATGTTTGCCAGCACCTGCAAATTACCTTTTCAACCTAATCATTAGTATATTGCTGAGATTAGGCACATACTATCCATCCCTGATAATCTTAAGAACTGGCAGGTTTTTGATAGTGATAACCAGATTAAAAACTTTTTAACTTTAGATGAAGAATTTTCTAACCTCAAAATAGATGTTGATACAGTTACTAGTTCTAATCAAATAAATAAGGTAGAAATTAACATTTCCGAAGAGAATTCAATAAATATGCTTCACCCTACCAAATTCACACAAAAATAAATTCAAGACATGAAACAAATGGACCTAGATGAAATAATTGAAGAAGAAATAGAGGCTATCAACCTAAAGGACAATCATTTACCCAAAGGATTGACTCCTCTAGGATATTTTTTAACTCTAGCGAAATTCCAAAGAAACCTAAAATGGAGCCTTTAAAAGAAAACCTTGAAGAGTATAACTTGGGAACACAGAATAATCCAAAATTGATAAAATTTTCAAAATCTTTACCTCCTGATCAGAAGCTAAATTATGTTGAACTTATGAGGGAATTTCAGGATGTCTTTACCTGGAGGTATGAAGATTTAAAATGCTATGACACCTCTATCATTCAGCACACTATACCTGTAAAAGAAAATCAAAAGCCCTTTAAACAAAAACATAGAAGAATTAACCCTGTGCTACAACCATCAATTGAGAAAGAAATCAAACACATGTATCAAGTAGGCATTATTGGCCCTATTAGATTCTCAGAATGGGTATCTAATCCGGTTCCTACTAGAAAGGAAACAGGTGAAATAAGATTATGTGTTGACCTAAGAAATGTGAAGAAGGTCTCTCTTAAAGATAACTATCCATTACCCAAAATGGACCATATATTGCAAAGGGTAGTTGGTTCTTCTAGAATCTCACTTTTAGATGGGTTTTCAGGTTATAACCAAATCTTAGTTCATCCTGATGACCAAGAGAAAACAACACTTACAACACCATGGGGTAGCTTCATGTACATTAAAATGCCCTTTGGACTAAAAAATGCAGGAGCAACTTTTCGAAGGGCAATGGACATTACCTTTGCAAAAGAAATTCATGATTTTCTTGTTATATATCTTGATGATCTCATTGTTTTTTCTAAATTAGATCAACGGCACTTAGAGCATCTCATGCAAGTTTTTTTTAAGTGGAGAAAATATGGTAATTCTTTGAATCCAAAGAAGAGTTTGTTCGGTTTGGAGGAAGGAAAACTATTAGGTCATATCATTTCTAAGGATGGCATTCAAATTGACCTCTTCAGGATCGAAGTTATTTTACAAATTCCCTATCCCAGAAACATTAAAGAGTTACATGAACTTTTAGGAAGGATTAATTTTTTTGTTTATCTCTAACTTATCTGAACTCATTAGATCATTAAATAACATGTTAAAGAAGGATTCAACCATTAATTGGACAATTGAGGCTAAACAATCATTTGACGAAATTAAAATAGCCTTAACAAGAACACTAGTCCTCACAAGCCCACAGTTTGATAGAGACTTCATCATTTTTTCTTTTGCATCAGAACACACCATAGCTGCAGTTTTACTACAGAAAGATGATCAAGGATATGAAAAACCCATAGAATTTTTTAGTAAAGCTCTTAGAGATGCATCGTTAAAATACAAAATAATGGAGAAACAAGATTTTTCATTGATAAAAGCTCTCAAAGATTTCAGGGTCTATATTTTGTATTCTCATGTAATAGCTTACGTTCCTAATGTAGTAGCAAAAGACATCCTAACTCAGGATGGATTTGATGGCAAAAGATGAAAATGGATAGCTACTATCTTAGAATATGATTTAGAGATAAAACTCACTAAGCTAATTAAAGGTCATGGATTGGTTAAACTCATGGCAGAAACTAATTGTCAAGCCCTAGACATAAATCTCATTGCAGAGCTGGATAACGAGTAGGAGATGGCGACTCCATAGATTAGCTAGGCCTTTTCAGATTCACCTTGGTATGCGAATATTATTTATGTGTTACAAAACCTGCAGACTCCTCCAGAGTTATCCAGAACCAAGAATAGATTTTTGAAAATGAAGTCTTCAAAATTTTGCATTTTAGATAATTCTTTATTTTGGAAAAATCATGAAAGCATTTTGTTAAGTTGTTTATTGAAAGAAGAAGCTGACAAGGCTCTCCAAGAATTTCATGCAGGGGATTGTGGTGGACACCCCTATTGGAAGTCAACTGCTGACAAAATTCTAAGTGCTGGATTTTATTGGCCAACCTTGTTTGCAGATGTAAAGAAATTTGTAATTTCCTTCCACAAATGGCAAATATTTGAAGGAAAAAGAAAATTGTCACCTTTACCATTGAAACATATTTCCACTGAGAAACCTTTTCAACAATGGGGTATTCACATCATTGGGGAAATTCATCCACCCTTTTCTAGTCAACACAAATGGATACTCACTACAACTGACTATTTTACGAAATGGATAGAAGTCATTCCCTCGAGACAAGCCATGAACATTGTCATCGTAGGATTTCTAGAGGCTAATATTCTGTCCAAATTTGGTTGCCTAGATAAAATTATCACAGATAATGCTACAGCCTTTAAGTCAAAGAAAATGATTAATTTCTGTAACAAGTACCATATCACACTAGGTCATTCCACAACCTACTATCCTCACGGGAATGGACTTGCAGAATCTTCCAACAAAAGTCTATCTAATATTATCAAAAAACTATTGGAAGAGAATAAGAAAACTTGGAACAAAAAAATGATCAATGCTTTGTGGGTAGACAGACTTACAACCAAAAAATCCATCGGAACCAGTCCCTACGAGCTAGTATATGGCATGGAGGTTGTTTTTCCCTCATCTTTAGGGGTTCTTGACATGAAATACTCCAAGAAGCTCAAGTGGAACCAAATGATATATAGAGAAGTATAAACCAGACCATCCATTTGTAGCAAACCAAGGCGGAAGTGTACCAAAGATCACAAGCGCTACAAAATAACTCAAGAAAATCTTTGACAGAAAGACCAAAGCAGAAGATTTCTATCTAGGAGATAAAGTATTAAGATGGGATTCCAGAAGGGAGGACAAATGAAAACATGGGAAGTTTGACTTCTTGTGGAAAGGACCATATATAATATATGATTTTAGAGGAAACAATGCATATTTTCTTAAAGAGTTAGATGGTTTAGAACTTGAAGGAGGACCAGTTAATGGTCAGATGTTGAAACATTACTTTGATCCTGGTTTTTAACTCTGATTAGATTTCTAACTCTACATAATATATCCTTTATAATGTTCAGTGTTGATTGGATGGTAAAATTGTGAAGTTGAAGCCCGAAGAGAAGGCCCTAAGCTTCAAAAGTATTACTGTCATACATACAAATAATGCATCAGGCAAGAGGGAGATTGGATAGCACAATCAAAGTTGTTCAAAAGGCCATTGATCTACTGTTCTTGAATTTCCACCAGGGAAAGCCATCCCCAAGTGGAGCCACAGTTATGCCCCTATAATAATAAGTGTCATATATCATGATTGACTTGGTTTAAATTTAAAATATGTTCATACCTTTACTTGTTGAAAATGTTTTTCATATTTGTGCAAAAAAAAAATGCAAAGAAGGTATACCCTAGAAAAAGAATAAAAGGGTAAAAAGAATAAATAAAAGGTCAAAAAATGAAAGAAAATGAACCCCAACAAAATGAAAATACCATGAAAGTGTGTAAGTCTAAATGACACTATTATTTACTTTATGCATAATAAAGATTGTGTGCAACTTGTTACTTATGCCACAATCAATGGTAACCAAATAGTTTAATCTTGGTTATTCCATGTTTTGAATTTCATACTTAGAGATAGTTAATAAAATCTGACCAAACTGTTTAATCTTGGCAGATAAGTAGATAGGTAGAGTAAATAAAAGGAGCTCAACAGTTTAATCTGAGCCCTTGGATGTAATAAGTATAGATTTAGATAGATATCAATATATAAAAGAAAAGAAAATGTGAAAAGGGGTTGCCATCCTAACTGCACCCTAATAAAGAATTGAAAATGCTAGGATAAAGTAGGTAAGGTAAGTAGATGATGGTTGAAGAATAAATGTGTGGTGAATGGTTAAGTTTAATGCTTAAATATTTTGCTTTCATCACTTGGACAAAGCACAACTCACATTGGAGATAGCACATCAAGGAAACAAAGTCAAATTAATTAACTTCCTTGCTCTATTTTTCCCTAAAAATTCACTAATTTCCCCTAAGTGCCAAAGGTATCTATAACAAGTTAGAGGGGCTCAGAGCATTTCCCTGACTTTTGGAGGGACCGAACCCTCGTCCCAATAATTTGGAATGCCTAAAGTACTTAAATCCCCTTCATCAACAATTACCCCTTCATAAAGTCACTCATTCCCTTTATAAAACTTTTCCTAAGTAAAATCCTATTTTACCTAGGGAAATTGAAACATTTTATCTATAAACCCTCATATTAGCCTATGTAATGTTGTAAGATGAAATGCTTTCGGAAACATTTTTACTTAGCGCACTTCATATTCCGTAATCATATTAACTTCCAACTAGTATTATTATCTAAATCCCAAAAAAAATTACCTTTTCCCAGTATTATTATTAAAAAACCCAAAAAAATACATATCTCACCCTTGGTTGCAAAAGAACCTTAATAATGTTTCAATAAATGGGATTAATTACTCAACCCATGACTAATTAAGAACCCTGACCCCCGCCATGCTAAATAAAGGATTAATTAATCCTCACGATTCATTAATAACTTCTTGACCAATCGCATTACCCCCGATGTAATTAAAGGTTTTTAAATTAACGTCGGGCCCCCTCCATTAAACACCAGTCACTTGCCAATCCCCAACCATTGTCAGATCGGATGTCCCAGATCCGACGGCCATCGCTCGTATCGCATGGGCCTTTTGGTCAGACGTTATATGTGCGATATGAGTGGTCTTCCCAAAAGCACCAATGCTACGTGTCAGTTGATAAGTGGAATCGTGCGGCCCACCCTCAATACTGCCAACCTCCGATAAGAGCTGCGATGAAACCAGCTTACCACCTCCCATAAACTATAAAAAGTCACATCCTCAAGATGACGTCACCTATCTTTGTCTCTAAACCCGCCAAAAAATTGACTTTGCATAAAAAAGAAAGGGTAATCCATTTTGCTTCCTTTATCCAGAACAGTTCCATGCATGCACGCAGTACATCCAAATTAATCAGTTCGTCCCCAAACTGTGAACCACCTTGGACACTGCCCTTCAACACTGCTCCAGTCTACTGTGTGCATCCTGTGAATGTGAACATCCTTGCCAGTTTCCCAGAAACAGGTATTTACCAGACTTTCTCCCAAAAATCTTGTTATATACTAGAATTCCTCTAAATTGCTTTAAAGCCCAAAATTTTTAGTATGTTTGAGTTGCTAAGCTTAATTTAAAACTCCCAGACACCTCTACTTTCAACAATTTCATTGGAAATCCTAGTTTCGTCCCTGAAAACACAAGAACTAGGATGGAAACCCCAGTGGCCCTCAATGTACCTCCAGCCAATGCTCCCCATAAAGACTTGGATTACCTTTAATTAGCAGATAAGGACTTCCAAATAAAGGACCTTGAACCTGATAAATGCCCCCTAAATGTATATTGTTGATGTTGACATGATTACATAAACAATTTTGATACCATAGGACTTTGGGAATCAAATCTCCCAAAGTACATATTCCTTTCTGTGCACATTTTCTCGGACATTATCGACCAATGTCAGGCCAATTATACCCCTAACTTCAGAGATTGTTTGCCTTGGAGTACTATAGGAAAATAATCATCTTTGATCAAATCCGTTTCATGAAAGCAAAGAAGGAAGCCCAACTGAGAATCAAAGACCACTTAGGCCCATTTGTGTGCAACAATATAAAAGCACGGCAAGAAGCAGAACAAATCATAGAGAGGAGGATGCATTTAAAGAAAATCTTTGCTCGGCCCTATGATCCCCACAATTTCATCTGTGATAGAAGGATAAAGCACAGGTTATCACCTTATATCATCACATCATCCCTTCAATAGAACAGTATGCCAATATGAATGAATGGAGGGAGGAGACATTGATAGAGCAAGATAGTGATAAAGTTGAAGTTGAGAATGTGATGAAATATTTGGAGAAAAGACTTGACCTGGAATCCTTTGTACAAGTGCATGGAGAGTCTTTCGAAAGGCCAGCCCAGGAAACTAGTGCTTCCACAACCGAGCCTTCACAGAGGAAAACTCAGGAAACAGGTCCATCTACATCAGAACAATCATCTACATCAGAATAAACAGAGACAATAGAATAGCCAGAGAAATCAAAGTAGTAGCCCTAAATATCTGTAGAGTTGTATGCACCACAGCCACATCTAGCTCAAACTAATATGGGAAATCCTCCAGTACTATAGACTCCTATAAATGAGGAAAATAATCTAAAAAGAGACAGGGAAGCAGGTACCCCTCCAAGGATACCCATAGATCAACCCTTTCTAAGAGGCAAAGGATGAATCCATATTCAGAAGAGGAATTCATAGGAGAAACTACAGAAAGCATGAGAAAAGAGGGGACATATAGTTTACAAACATTCCCAATAGGTGGGACACCCTCAAGCTCACATAGGCAAGAGCTACAAAGACAACAGAGCATAGAAATTTCATCCCTTAGGTCTTCTTCTGAGAAAATTATAGATATAAAGGGGAAGTTTAAAGAAATCAAGACAAAGAATGAGCAAATGAAGGCCCAAGCCTATGCTTACTACTTAAATATGGCCCCTACAAACCAAACCAGATTGATGTCAGACTTTGACAGCAAAGACGAAAAAATGCGAATGAGTTTCCTAAAGCCCATAGTGCTGCAACCAAAATTCTTGGTAGATTATCTCAAAAATGACTTTGAAGTCATGGCTAAAGTGTAACATCCCTCCCTTAATAATAAATAATAAATAATAAGAACTAATAAAAATAATACAAAAAATAATAATTAATAATAAATAAATAATAATAATAATGAATAATAGTAAATAAACCACATAATAAATAATAAATAATAATAAACTAATAAAAATAATACAAATAATAAGTAATAAATAAAAATAATGAATAATAATAAATAAATCATAAATAAATAAATTAAAAGTAATAAAAATAAAAAAATAGTAAATAACCAAAATAACAAATAATAATAAAAATAAAATAAGAAAATTATCAAAAATTAGCATGCCGACACATGGAGAGTGGGCATGTGGCATGCAGACACATGGAGGTGTGCATGTGGTTTCCCATCCAATGTTTTTCTCTATTTAAGGAATGATGAGGAGGATGGAAGGGGGCGATCCTTCTGATGTTCTGTCTTCATTCCCTTGGGAGAGTATTGAGACTTAGGAATACTGGCAGTAGTCGTTGATTGAGGGCTCGGGGGTGGCCAGTTGTGGCAGAATCCTGCACAATTGAGCCTACGGTTGGGAGGAGAGTCGTCCCCAAATCTTGTTGCGGTAAGCCTACTTCTACCACAGGTAAGCTGAGGTACGTAATCTTCATAGTTTAAATTCAATGTTAATAAGTTAATTAGATATCTATCTTGGGCTCTTACATAAAGACAATCACCCTATTGATCAGATTGAACTACACAAGCAAATAGGTGAGATGGTCTACTCAACATTGACCAATAAAGCAATGATGGCTCATAGATTGCAAAATTCATTGAGCAACACTACAGCCCAATTGCAACTAGAGAAAGCCTCCTCACAAGCAAAAGATAACCTGATAAAATCATTGGAAGAGTTAGTAATTGAGTTGGGTCATGACCCAAAAGATGTTAAGGCAGCAGAAAGCTTAATTAAGAAAAAGAATGAAGACATAGCTTCACTTAGAAAATAGTTGAAGTTGCCACCACTCATTCACCCTCAGACTGCTGAAGTAATAGCGAAGAAAAATGAAGAAGAACTTATGGACTTGGTCCTTAAGTTAAACGAGCAACTGAAGGAAACAGAGCAGGAATTAGAGAAAGCAGTGCAGTCAAGGCAAAGTGAGTCGACCACACAGCCTCAAACTGTAGTGCCATTAGTTTCAACAGCAGTCCCTTCCACACTAGCAATTGTTTTAGCACCAAGAATTCCTTTGGCAATAGCTGCACCCATAGAGGCAACAAGTACATCACAGGCAGCTACATCAATAAAGAGCACAGAGGACTTAATTAAGTCAATGGAAGAAATGAAACTCCAAGTCATAGAGCTACATAAAGTAAAAGAGAAATTCACTAATTTGGAGTAGAAATATGATATATCAAAGATGAATTATGCAAAAGAAATAAGGAAAAACAAAAGCATGACACAACAAATTAAAGCATTGGAGAAGGATCTATCATTTGAAAAGCCTTTGATAGACATCAGGAAAATATTGTGGACCAATATCATTGATTCTATCAATGATATTTGGTCATCAATTCAAATTATTTTTGAATAGATTGATTTAGTAAAGCTTTCTCTTGAAGAAATTAAGAAGACCAGAGAAGAGCTGGGCATGAAACCTGAGGAGGCCATCAGATTAATCAATTTTCTGAATAGTAAAATTAGGCAACAATTAGAAAAATTAGACATTGAGGGTAGGACTGTTACCATCTTCGAAATAAAGAAAGTTTTGACCAAAGGGAATCTGATGCAAGGCCTGGAATGAAGATGTCAAAGCATGCAGGAAGATATAAATGAGTTCATGAAGAAATTTGACATCTTAAGAGTGAAAGGATTCCCAAGTCCTTTAGTCATCAATGATAAATTAATGGTTTAGATTAAGTACATTAACAAATTACATCAGTAGGCTGACAGTCAAGCTAGTTCATCTTCAGCCAAGGCATTACCAACAGGGAAAGTACTGTACAACGATTTAGAGAATCTCTTTTTCATTGAACATGAAGTAAAGCACTTATTCCCAGTACAACCCAACTTTGTAAAATATACGGAAGCAGATGAAATTTATAGGAAGCTGGCAATAACAAGAATACCAAAGGATGATTGGTGGACCAACATGATTGACATCCTATAAATTACCATGGTAAACAGTGAGGTAAATAGAAATATTTAGCATAGTAAATTTTGGTGAAACGGATGAATACTGGTGAACAGGTTAAGAGTATCAGTTAAAAAGATCAAATCAGATGTCCAACAGAGAGTTACTAGGGCAACAGCAAGATCCAGATTCGTAGAGCATGCCTCTAGCTCCTTCAACAAAAATAGGGACAACAAAAATCAGTTCATTATCAGTCACTATATTTCAGACCATCTGTCTCTATATTTGTGTAAATAGATATTTTATTTTGCTTGAATAAATCTCATCTAGTTATGAGATATTTTGATGTAAAATTTTGCAATAAATACTTCTTTATTCGAAGTATTAGGTGTGGATTCAAAGACCTTTTTATAGATATATTCTTCTGGGATTGAAGTGCTATTGTACCAAGACTTGTATGGCTTACTGGATCAAGGAATAAAGTAAAGATTTTTCATGGGATACTTGTGTCAAACAGAAATCAAATAAGTGTTCTATATCTCTTGTTTATTGTTGCTTTTCCTCAGTTTATTAATAACCATATATGTTTCATAAAACCTGAATGATAAACGAGTAATGATTTTTTAGAAATTGCTTTACTGCACTCAGTTTTAAACTGTTTATCTTCTCAATGTTTTCTGCTAGACTATCATAGTTAGGGAATTCTTGAATGCTCCCTTACTTCGTAGTTTATTCCTTTGGCTCAATTGAACAAAGAAATCTTAACTGCCCTTTTTTGATAGGCCTCTTTTGTTCCTCATCTTGACCCCGGTTAAAGGATTCTTCATTGCCCTTTCTCCCTCGTTAAGACCATCTCATCCACCTGAACTTGACATTTTCCTTTTGTTTTACTACCTTGCCCTGTGAGCTTTGCCTTTAGTAAGTGCTCTAATCCAGTTAAGCCAGTATTTGATTGACTCCATAGCCTAATGGCTTGAAGGCCTTGCTCTATCCCTCTGTTCCCAGAATTCCACCATCCAACCAAAAATCCCCTACAAGCTTTCATAGCTAGCCTAATATCTCACAAAACAAAGCTAAATCATAAAGAGAGAGCCCTCTCCAAGTACAGATTGGCTAGATTCTATACTTAAAAAATTGGTTTGTGGTTACCTTAGACTATCCCTTCTTTTGATAACTTCTAAGGGAAAATCTGAGTGATAACACGGTGGACGATGAACAAGTTGTTTTGCGGACCCAACGATGTTATAGATGTGAGTCTATTTTCCTTTGAGATCTGTCTTAGTCCATTCGGCCAGGTTTTTCATATATTTCTTTGTATTTCCGATAAAATGAAATAAGGAAAAATATGTATGATATCGGGGGATTTGTGTTGAGGAAGACCGAATGGTCGGTTTCCCCACGCCTGCCGATCCTTCCGTTTCTAGAAGAAACTATTCATGTGACTTAAGCGTTTTTAACAAAACGTATCCACACTAAAAAGGAAGGCAAACAGACAGCGTCGATGGGCTTAAAAGCCATTCAATGTTAGAATAGAGACAAGAGAGACAAAAGAGACAGAAAAGACAGGAGAGAAAGAAGAGGTAGAAGAGAGATAGAGAGTCAGAGAAAATGCAGCTACGAGTAGTTGATTAGAGGCACTAAGAGGGAGAGTCTGTGTACTCTTTAAACTCGAGGTTTTCGAGTGAAATCCTTGTGTAATATCACTACTATTGTGTTATGGCTCTGATTGTGCTCACTCTTGTAAACTCTATTTTTGAAGACATAATATAGAGTTCGACAATAAACGCTGGACTAGGAGACGTAGCCAGGAAGTCTGGTGAACTCCTTGATTATTTACTGTGTTCATGTGTGTGTTTACTATGTTATATAACTCTTCCTTGTCTATATTATTCACAATACTTTCAATCTGTTGCACTAAACAATATAGGAATTCTTGCACATGAGTCTGTAATACCTTAATATTGATTTAAGATCCCATTTTCAGATCAAGTGGTATGAGAGCTTTAGGTTTTCGTTTTGTTAAGGTTAGACAAGCTTGTGTTGGATTTTGAATACTAACTAGATTAAAGCTCAGACTAGGAAAAGGAGAAATTGTTGAGGCTAATCTAGAGATTGGAAGAGTCTATTCTCAGAGGAGAATGGTAGAAGAAGCTCCAGTGGGATGAGAATCTCAGTTCATGGACAGCTTTATGGCCATGCGAGCCGTGGTGGAGGAGATGTATCTGGAGTTTAAGAAGGGTCGTGGTGAAAGCACTTCAACACCTAAACCAGACAAAGGGGCAGAGGAACCTTTTCTAGTATCCCCTCCAGAAGGCAAAGGAAAAGGAGAAATACCTTCTTCGCCATCTCCTCCATCATCACCTTCACCATCCTCATCATCTTCTTCGCATAAAACTAGCCCTGATAAGAAAAATAAGAAAACTTCTTTGATTAAATTAGATGTGAAGTTTGATTTGCCAATTTATGATGGAGAACTTAATGTAGAAAAGCTAGATAATTGGATAAGACAGATTGATGCATATCGCAGGGTGCAAAACATTAATTTAGAAAGGAGGAAGATTCAGCTGGATAGCCTTCGACTTGGAGGAACTGCACTAGTATGGTGGGAAGGAAAGACACAAGCTGATCTGCAATAACATGGTAAATAATTTCTACCTGGAATGAATTTGTTTCTGCTATCAAAAAGAAATTCTATCCTTTAGCTTATATGCAGTAGGAAATGATAAGTTGGTAAACTCTTTGTCAGTTGAAGGGTCAGAGTGTATAGAGTTATACTCAGGAATTCAGGAAAAGAGCTTTAACTCTAGGTATATCCTTGGACTCACCTGAGACTTTATTGAAGTATATAGGTGGTCTGCATGGTTATTTAAAGCATACTATAATCATGTTTAATCCCACTAGCTTAGATGATGTATTAGTTCAAGCAACACATCTAGAGGCTAGAGGTAAGAACGTAAACCCAAAGGTTGGGGGATCATCTAAATATTCTATAAGCAAGAGCAAGGAAAAGAAGAAACTAAAATGGAAGGAGAGGAAAACACACACTATAAAGAAGGATAAACCTTCATCCACTCATTACAAGAAAGAAGGACCCGATGAGGCACACTGCTGGTTTTTGCATCTAGAACTGAAACCTAAGAAGTTCGGTGGAAGGAAGAAAAAGAATGTTGCAGCTATTCAGCATGAAAGACCAGATTCAGGCGATGAAACAATAGTTACAACCACAAGTATTAAAGGTAAAGATTCTGAAGCATCTACAAGTAATTCTGCACGATCTATTGATAATGAAAGTAATGAGAGGGAAAGAAATGAGCTTTTTCGTATTAGAGTAATTCATGAGCACAATAAGATTGATACTTTGTTTGATAATGGATCACAAGTAAATCTGATTTCTGAAACAATTGTAAAGAAGTTGGGATTACAAATAAAACCTAATGAAAAGCCATATCCATTAGGTTGGGTGTGTGATAAAACAAAGCTACAAGTAACGAGATAATGTAAACTTATTGGATCAACATTTGTAGATAAGGTTGAGTTAGATATAGTTCCATTGGATATATGTGGTATTGTTTTGGGAAGTCCATACTTATATGATAGGAAAGCTATTTTCTACAGAGCTGAAAATAAGTATCAACTCACTAAATATGGAATGGAATATATTGTAAGAGCTCATAAACTCAAGGGTAACTATTCTCTCATAAACTTGGGATAGATGAAAAGAATTGTGAATTGAAGTAAGCAGTTTTTACTAATAGTTGTAAAGGAAAAGGACCTTGATAAAACCAATGTATTTGAAGGTTGTGATTCTAAATAGAAAGCTGATTTAGTTAAAGTTATTTCAGAGTATGATATTCTATTTCAAGAACCAAACGGTCTGCCAGCCAAGTGAGAAATAGTACATGATATTTGTTTGTAGCAATATGCTAACATTGAAATGTACAGGTTGTCAGCTTTAGAGAATGCAGAGATAAAGAAGCAGGTGCAGGAGTTTCTCGATAAAAGGGTTTATAAGACCAAACACATCACCATGTGGATCTCCAATCATGCTGGTGAGAAAGAAAGATGGTTCGTGGAGAATGTGCATTGATTATAGAGCACTAAATAAAATAGCGATCAAGAATAGTTATCCTCTTCCTCGTATTGATGACTTATTAGATCAATTGAAAGAAGCAGTTTAATTTTATAAGTTAGACTTGCGAAGTGGTTATCATTAGGTAAGAGTTGCAGAACAAGATGCATGGAAGGCTGCTTTCAAGACAAAGCAAGGACTGCATGAATGGTTGGTTATGCCTTTTGGCCTAACTAATGCTCTTGCTACATTTATGAGAGTTATGAATGATGTACTCAGACCTTTTATTGATGACTTTATAATTTTTTATTTAGATGACATTCTTGTTTTTAGTAAGACATGGGAAGACCATGTGAAGCATGTAAAGCAGACTTTAGATGTTTTAAAAAGAGAAAATCTCTATGTAAAAATGTAAAAATGTGAATTTGGCAGAACATCTTTAAGTTATTTGGGTCATATTGTAGGGGGCGGTGAATTGAAGATAGATCCCTCAAAGGTTGAAGTCATTGTGAACTAGCCTAAACCAAATCTGCTATAGAGGTTAGGAGTTTCCTAGGGGCACCACAATACTGGAGAAAGTTTATTGCTAACTTTTCTTTGATTGCAGCTCCATTACATGCTTTAACAGGATCGAAACAGGTGTTTAAGTTGGGAGGCAAATAGTAGAAAGCCTTCGATACCTTAAAAGAGAAAATTAGTACAGCACCAATACTAGCACTGCCAGATCTTCAACATCCATTTGAGATTGAGACAAATGCCAGTGGCTATGCCATGGGAGCAGTGTTGGTGCAACACGCAAAAACCCATATGCTATCATTCTTAGACATTTAATTCTACTGTAGTTAATTATCCCACATATGATGAAGAATTGTATGCATTAGAACAAAGTGCGAAAAAAGTGGAAACATTACCTAATGGGTAAAGAAACAATCATACATACAGATCTTCAACCACTTCAATATTTGCACTCAAAAACTAAATTGTAGTAATCAAGACATTATAGGTGGATGGGTTTTCTATAGCAATTTCATCTTGTTAGCAGATATAAGAAGGGCATACACAATAAGGTTGCAGACATGTTATCAAATCCAATCATAAATGCATCTACTATACTTAAGCATAACTCGGTAATGCATGAAAGTTACATTGAACAATATGCTCAAGATGAAGATTTTAACGATGTATATGCAACTTTAAGTCATGGAAAATAGGTAGAATAATTAGATTATTATGTAAAGGACCAACTCTTATATCATTTGGTAATGTTATGCATTCCACAAAATGAAAGAGTTAACATAATCCGAGAAGCACACACTTCTCTTATATCAGGTCATTTTGGTGTAAGTAAAATAGTTGCACAATTGCAAAGCTTCTGTTTTTGGCCAAGAATGCATGAGACAATTTCTAGATATATCAAAGGGTGTACTATGTGTGCTACAAGCAAGCCCAGTAATAGAAAATTAGGCTTGTACACTCCACTTCCAATTCCTTCTCGTCCTTGGGAAAGTGCTTCCATGGATTTCGTTGGGGACTGCCAAAATCTAGGAAAGGTCATGATTATTTGTATGTTGTTGTGGATAGGTTCAATAAAATGTGTATTTTGATACCTTGTAACAAGCAGGTTACAGCTGAACAAACAACAAAGTTGTTCTTTCAGAATGTATGGGTTCATTTTGGTTTACCCACTTCTATTATATCTGATCGAGATTCTTGATTTATTGGGAAACTTTGGTCAAATTTATGGGAGTTGATGGACACCAGGCTGAAGAAGAGGACAACATTTCATCCAGAAATAGATGGTCAGACAGAAGTGGTCAACAGGACAATGATCCAGTTGCTTAGAGGCTATTGTGGGAAGCATCCCAAGCTTTGGGATGAGCATTTGTGTTATGTGCAGCATGCTTACAATCGTGCCAAGCACTCTTCTACTCAGAGATCTCCTTTTAAGACTTGTTTTGGTTTTATACCAAAGTCTCCCTTGGATTTTGTCTTTGGTAAAGACATAGCAGTTGATGGACACAATGATGTGGACAAAGCAACCAAGTTCATTGAACAAATCCAAGAAATACACCAGGCAATATAGGAATAACTGGAAAGAAGTCAAGCCAAGTAAAAGGCAGGACATGACAAGCATCGAGTTGAGCATAGTTTTCAAGTTGGTGATCAAGTTTGGCTGTAGATAAGCAAAGACAGAATGTAAGGTGAAGGTAAGAATCTAAAACGAATAAGGTATGGACCTTTTAAGATACTTGATAAAATTGGTGAAAATGCTTTTCGCCTTGATTTCCCAGCTTATATGCAGATCTATTCAGTCATTAATGCAGAAAACTTGAGATTGTATAAACCATCAATGATTGAAGATCTTGAATAGCAAAGTCAGTTGCCTTCTATTAAGGATCTGTTGCCTAAATATCTCAATGAGTTACAGGACACACAGTTCTGGATAGGAAGGTGATAACTATGCGTCGAGGGGACGCTGAGTGCCTGAAAGTAGGGCTCAAAGGTTAAAATGCAAGCAATGCACGATGGATAGAAATTGGACAAGTGAGGGAGCTGTATCCTCACTTGATCGGTGCCTAAAACCAACTTTCGGTGGTCCAAAAGCTTTTCAGTGGGAGGGCATGATCCAAAATGGATCCTAAAACCTGTAAGTCTTCATGTATATTAACTATCGAAAACACTATGGCATTGAAAATAGTGAAAGAATGGTGGAAAACAGAGCTATCGGAGGTTCAAATACTGCTGCATTAGAGCTGTTGGATCGGACAGATCAACAGTCCAGATTGAATCGGGATATCGCAATCGGGAGAGGCCAACAGAGTATATTGGAGGTAGCCCTATGGAAATCACAATAGCGATCAACGTGATTTAGCGAGGACCATTGATTGAGTGTGCAAATAAATGGTCCAGATCAACTACCAATATCGCATTGCAGGTTTCCAGGGAAGGACTTACCAAAGGCCCGAAGACCATGCAATATGTGATTGCGATGTATCGCATCACAATATCGCATCACAAAAATACAAAGCGGTGATTCCAAGAGGACGACATACCTTGTGACATGTGATAAAGGCCAGACCCGATAGAGATTATAAGCACAATTTCAAAACTTTTGAATTCTGGATTATGGGATTTTTGTGTATTTCCTGTGTATAGGGTTTTTTTCCATACACCTATGCAATTGCAATTTGTGATAGAATGGCAGACCCGATGGGTTTATAAATGCAGCTCTATAATATTTGAGTTCCGATATAAAAGTGTTTGTCAGGCTTTTTCTATGTATTCGTGTATTCCTGTGATAAAACTGAAATACAAAGGAGACATGGCATATGGCGGACCCGAAAGGATTTATGAATGCAACCTTATATTATTTCGGTTCCATGGTAATGGTATTTTGGGTGGGCTTCAGGTAGTAAGTGGTATTGGATGGGTTTCGCTCGATCCCATACATTAACTGATACGTAGCACGCAACAAGGAGAGAGAAAATCACTTTTTCGGGCGGGTAATATCCATGCTCATAGGCCCCCTTAAATGGCTATTAGCCATTGGATTGGGAGATCATGGATCAATGGTGGATGATGAACGAGCTCTTTTGTGGACCCGACAACGTTATAGATGCGAGTCTATTTTCCTTTGAGATCCGGCTTAGTCCATTCGGCTGGGTATTTCATGTATTTCTTTGTATTTTAGATAAAATGAAATAAGGCTAAATATGTATGATATCAGGGGATTTGTGGGGAGGAAGACTGAACGATCAGTTTCCCCGTGCCCTTCAATCCTTCCTTTTCTAAAAGAAATTGTTCCTATGCCTTAAGTGTTCTTAACAAAATGCGTCCACACTAAAAAGGAAGGCAAACAGATAGCGTCGATCGGCTTAAAAGCCATTCAATGGAAAAATAGAGATGGAAGAGAGGGAAGGGACAAAAGAGACAGAAGAGGTAAAAGAGAGACAGAGAGTCAGAGAAAACGTAGCTACAAGTAGTTGATCAGAGGCACTAAGAGGGAGAGTCTGTGTACTCTTTAGACTCGAGGTTTTTGAGTAAAATCCCTGTGTAATATCACTTCTATTGTGTTATGGCTCCGATTGAGCTCACTCTTGTAAACTTTGTTTTTGAAGACATAATATAGAGGTCAACAATGAACGTTAGACCAGGAGACGTAGCTAGGAAGTCTGGTGAACTCCTTGATTATTTACTATGTTGATGTGTGTGTTTATTATGTTATATAATTGTTCCTTGTCTATATTATTCGCAATCTTTTCGATCCGTTGCACTAAGTAATATAGGCATTCCTGCACATGTGTCTGTAATACCTTAATATTGATTTAAAATCTTATTTTCAGATCATATATACTTATAGCATTCACAAGCAATTGAGGTCATTATATTCTCATTACAAATTTCTATCTTAATATTTAAAATTCGAGCAAAAAAAATTAAAAAGCCCATGACCCTTTATAAAATTGATTGTAAACATCTAGTATTTTAAATATTTATAATTAAATTATACCATGATAAAAGTTTAATTACCTCCAATAAGGAAATGGTGTACTTTATCGTCACCTAGAATAGAGTACCCTCACAAAGTTCTATCTAGATATGACATTCTATTCACTTAAGATTGCTTATTGCAAAAAAAAAATGGAGTTCTACTCTTCACCTAGTCACAGACCTTATTGCTCCAGATATTTCAAAAACAAGTCATGCATGAGCAATCAATCCATTACTATGTTGTCTCTTCTTAGCCTTGTCCTCAATTACACAAGAAAAATTGATGCCATCCTCTGCTTCTTCTCCCTCCATATATAGAATACATTGATGGTAAGGAACCCAACCCTTATGGTCCACCTATCATTATATAATTATTCCTTTTTCTTAACATTTTCCATTCACATAAACGTACATTATATATTATTCTTCCTTTGTCCTCAAGTTTTTAATAATAAATATAATAATTAATTAGTAAAATTTATATTTTTTACAAATTTCAAATTTATGAATAGAATGTAAAGAAAAGGCATCATGTAGATATTGAACATTGCATGTCTTAAATCAATATAAAATTTTCATATCTTTAAAAATTTCACCACTAAAAGCTACACCAATGCTTGTTTTTCACATACCAAACAAGATTTTAGAAGGAGACCAAAATGTGAGATGAAGACCACTAGCGTACAACTTTAATTTGAAAATCCCAAAAACCCAACTTTCCCATTCAATAAGAAAATTATAGATAGTAAATGTAGGTGAAACTGTTGAAAAGCATAACCACTTGGTTCTTTCACATATAACTTTTGTTGATGACTGAAAATAGTGTATTCCTTTGTAGAAAAGTATGAGCTATGAAATGTTCCATGATAGTTGCATATTCTTGGGTCTTGGTTTTCAAGGCAAAGTCCAATGTTCACTCTAAACTAACTATGATCATCAACAACCACTTGGTGAATTCTATTAGTCAACCAGTAAACCAACCACACTATAATTTGAAACTGAATAGGTCAAAATGAAAATTATGTTAACACAAGAGTTCAATAATAAATTGAATTTGGTTACTCTTGCCTACTAGAGAGATATTTACATTAAAGGAAATCAAAACAAAAGCAACAATACAACAAAGTATAACTGATCTGAATGATGACGTTACCAAAGATGTAAGTGAAGGAATGGGAAATTTATGATGATCATGGGAATGATAGATCTCGAAGACAACATGATGATGTTGTTGGAGAAGGACATATCATTGTGGAGGGATGGATTTAGTTTCTAAAAGGGTCTCAACTCAATCTACCCAGTTGGATGGATTGTTTATCTCAGATATAGTTAGATTGGTTAAATTCGACTTATTAGGTTCATGAGGGTAGGAGAGGGAGATGAAATAGGAATGGGATGCTTAACAGTCCTCCACAAGGAAAATATATGCTTGCATGTAAAGGTAAATGGAATGCTAGTGGGGTAATTTTATTCAAATCAAGGGTGAATTATGCCCCCCTCAATGCACATCATGAGACTGTGTTTAAGATTTTCCATTATAAAGTGGCGAGAAGACTAATGTGTAAGCATAAGAGAGAAGCTAAACATATTGTGGGTTGAGAAGAGGGCCAAGAAGGCCCTTTTTGGTTCTTCCTCTTTTATATTGGAGACACAATATTTAAGAGTGTTTATAAGGTAGCAATAAAGATGAGATGGATTGTCAAGCATATGCAGGTAGGGGTGTTGTTGGACCATCACAAAGGAAAAATGATCTAATGGATAAAATGAATGCCTGCTTCCAAGGAAAATTTCAATGTTGAGGAGCAACTTGGGAGGGGTAGTTCATGGTTCCCTAAGCTAGGTCAAGTGCTTGCAGTGGATTAAAGATCAACTTCTGCTGCAAAGTCTCACTAGGAATATGATTATGCAATAAATGCACATGAAAAATTGGAAGTCAAAGTCTAGGACTTATTACAAAGAAGCGGTTCAAATAGTCACCACTAAGTTTTGAATGGGATCTAAAATTTGACTTTCTCAAAATTGAATGAAGTTGGAACCACTCTGAAACAACCTGAAACAATTAATGTTATTATTAAATATTTAAGTAAAATTTTAAATTATCCTTATCTTTCCTCTTCAAAAATGAAAGATAAGGAGAATGTCAAGTTTTAATTTAACTTTAAAAATTAACTATTACCATTAATCACTAGGGTTAGGTTTTGTAGGGCCCTAGGGTTAAGATATTTTCTTTCCTTTTACTTATTTTTTATTAAAAAATTAATATTTTGTGGCCATTAGCTATGTTGGACTAAATTCTTCAGAATTGGTTAGTTTAGTAGAGAACTAGTCACATTGGTGTTTTAAGGTCAGTTCAATACAAGACCAACCTTAGCCAATTTGAACCACCAAACTAGACTAGTACAACTCTAAAACCATTGGGACCAACTAATTCCACTAGTTCTAGGCTAGTTCCAATAAGAGTGTGGCCTTCTCATCTTCCTCTCAAGTCGTTTTGTCGGATCCTTTCAGGAATGGTGATTTGGAGAGTGCCATAAACTATCGGACTATTGTTAGCACCTAAGATCATAAGTAGTTAATCCTTGACAAATAGAAATTTGCAAGGAACTAGTACAAACATCCCAAAACATATTTAGTTAGGACATGCTTTCAAGGAACTATTACAGACCTCCCAAGATATTTACTGAGGATGTGCATGACGAAAAAGCATTAGAAAAAAATTATCCACCCCCAAAAAACCTACCCAAAACATTGAAGTGTGGTGCAAAACAAATTGTCGGTAAGCTATTAATGCTACCAACAATCATTCCCCCTCCAATTTCATAAGAAGCTCCTACTCAAGCTACCTCCTCCACTATGGTTATAGTAAGTTCTTACAGTTGTGTGAGCTACAAGAAATTAAAACTTCCTTGGAATCTCCACCAATCTTAGAGAACTTGACTTCTCTACATGCCCCAACTATTTTGGGTTGATTGATTATTTAACTGGATTATCACTGAGTTTGATTGAAGTCCCACTGCTTAAATGACCTTCTACTAGTTCCTCCAAAAGTTAGAACTGGTTTAAACGACAACAACCTCAGATAATTGACCTTTATTGATACAAATTAGTAATTGCATATGCAGAACTGAAATCTAACTCCTCCAACTCAAATTTACTCAATAAACTAGGTGACACAAGCCATGTCACACAAGTTAACATCACCCAAGTTGTCTATTAATGTGGAAATTCATTGTTTTTCAATTTAATCAAGGAAAAATGAAATTGAGAATTTCTTACTGCATTTTTCAACACATAGTTCACTGGAATGTATTACTTTCACTATGAACTTGGCATAGTTCACATGTTAAGTTCATAAGGTTTTGGGTTGATGTGGTTCTATGTGTTGTGTATATAAAGAACAGGTGTCCATCTCTTGCTATTAGAAACAAGACTCCCTATGAAATGTGGTATGGCAACATTCCCTCGATGAGGCATCTAAGGGTTTTTGGTTCCTCCTATTATGCCTTCCTACCTAAGGAACAGATAAAAAAACTCAGTGAAAGGAGTAAAAAATGTATCTTCTTTGTGTAGTGATACCTCCAAAGCATACCATCTCTATGATGAAGTGAATAAGAAGTTTATAATATCTAGAGATGTGATCTTCATTGAGTCTTCCTAGATTGAAAATGCTATTGAGTGGAAGCTTAATAATTTGGATAGATTGGAACATGCAAAGTATTTTCAAGAGTTTGATAATGAGATTCTGCATCTCCTTCTCTTAGCTATATACTTTCTATGAAGAGCCTTGAAGAAATCAGGTTTAAGGAAATTCCTTCCCTTGCTTTGTCAAGAAAGAACTAAGAGACTACTGGTAGCAGGTAGCAAAATTTGAAAAGTAGTGAGTGTACATGCAAGATACAAAGCAAGGATTACTGCAAAGGAGTAATGAAAAGGAGTGTACTAACTATATACATATCATAAAAACATCTTTCACCCCACTTAGAATGCCTTGCATCATGCCTAGTTAGTCATAAGATCATGTTGGTCACAACCTCCGTAGCTTAAATAAACAAGTGGTAATACTCTTCATCTTCTAAGCTATGCAATAAACAAGTGAAAGGGATAAAGACACATAGAGGAAACACATGGAATGACTTTAATTTCTTGCAACCATGCATGTCATTAAAGACAGAATGATACGAAAACGATAAGCAAACTTTTAAGCTATAGTAAGAGGTGTATTTCAAAAGATGTGCTTTGTTTTCCATACCTAGCCTTGAAAGAGTTATGCATCAAATGGAGTCTTCATGCGGTCCCGATATTCTATCATACCTTGGGTTCCTTGGTCAGCTTATTTTTCTCCTCAGCTCCTTTAGAGTCATCTATCATGACATCTTTCTTCGTGGCCCTTGAGAGAGATAATTGTGTAGTTTTAGCGGGCAATGGCTATTATGATATGACGCCTTGGGAGGACAAATTTACACATTTTTAGGATCCAAGGCACTACTATGGGATAAGGCCTAGGGAGGACACATCTATGCAATTTCAAGATGCAAGGCAGACTGGATAGTTAAGGGACAAAACTGCACAGTTTCCGCAGACAGTGGGTTTCGGTCGAGGGAAGGACATTGGAGGAAACCACTGCACATTTTTGAATGCTAAGGGAGGTTGGGATTTTTGTGCATTTCACAGTTCCAATAGGAAACAAAAAATATTGAGGGTTACATATGTGAAGTGTGCAGTTCAGGAAAGTTATATGAGGCTAGGTTGCTAAGGAAACTCTGAAACTTGGCTAAGTATGGGATCAGTGGAACTGATGTGAACAGTGATAAAACTTGACTATGATCACACACTTGAAAACTTAGCAATACAACATAGACCATCTAGAACATATAACAGATACTTTGCTTAATGCAACAACCTTTGTGGTAGCTTACGGCAAGTGCGTCTACGATGATAGACTTTGGGAGGATAAAGGCAACATTTGTGTAAGAGTGTGTGAAATGAGTGTGAAACATTTCTATGTGGTGAGGACAACCCATTCTAATAAAAATTTCCCCTTGAAGCAAAACAAACCTCCCTTTGCATGACAATGGATAACCCCCATGCCCAAATATGACACATTCTATGTAAACATAAAAGCATGAACAACTCTTAAGATCGAAAAGGGGAGCTTGAGATCAGCAACTTATCAATAAGTGACTAAGGAATGATCACTCACAATATCCATAGTAGGCTCCTAAATTTAAGTGTAGGCCAAAACTTTGGAGGGTGTTGCAGATGATACAATAGAGCCCTCACCTTCTTTCTAGCTTCTTTTTCAACCAATGTCTTGAATTCTACGAGCTTGGAAAATGTCTCATCTTTCTTCCAAATGAATAAGATCCAACACTTCCATGAGAAGTCATCAATACAAATAACAAAATATTTGTATCTGATGGTCAGTTGGTCTGACCCCACACAACATTGTACATATTTCATTTTTTCATTAATAAAATGCATTGCATTATCTCCGTGGGAGAAATCCCCGATCAAAGCAAGCATCACAGGAAAGAGAATAGGGAAAGCAAGCATCACATGAAAGAAAATACAAAGATATCTCAGAAAAAGTGAAATATTTATGTACGTAGCAGATTTTAACAATATTTTGAAATTTTAAAAATAATAAGTGAATATTTATTTGACTATTGAGATAGTAGATTTTAAAAATAGTTTAGAATTCTACAAACAATGACTATTTTTCTGACCATAAAATTTCGAAATATTTCTGAAATTTACAGTTTAGATAAAGATACCTTTAAAAATTTAGTTTTTAATTATTTAATTTGTAAAATCTAGGATAATGTATATCTTTAAACAAACCAATACCATAATATGCTTACTAAAAGATTGGACGGTTTAGAAATCTCTGAAGTAACTGATAACATAATCTACCCGCAAGAAAGGGAAATGAGTAGTTTGACAATCTTCATATTTCGAGATTATAATAAAAAATTATGATGAGCAGCTCCGCAATCCAACATGAAAACCATGATTGATTTTTTCCAACAAAGTACGCTATGAACCATTTTTTTTTAAAGATATTGTCCTTAGTAATTTTCGTAATTTTCGCAAGGTGGACTCCATTTTCAAGGTTTATTTCCCATGAGTCTGTTCTTGCTAAAATTATAGGAACTTAGTATACCCGACTTGCAGGTGGTTGGTTATGCTCTTGGTGTTATAGTGGCAGCTATGAGGTTTGATCCTGGGTCTCCCATAGATTAGGCCTGGCAGTTACCGATTCACCATGTGGTTAAAAAAAAAAAACCAAAAAAAAACAAAAAACTAACTTTACATTCAGGGTATTTAAAATTAAAAAGCAATGTGGATAACGTCTCCGTAGATGTCTCACCATGTATCATTATTGAAGTGTTAGTGTCAGTGTCATTGTGAGTAGTTAACCAGACAAATTATACATTTATTTAGTTTTCAAATTTGTTTGGAAAATTATAGATATTTATTTTTTAAATTTGTTTAGAAAATCATGAAAAAATTAATAAATTTTGATAGAAATTTTTGTACATTTAATTATAACTATCTCAAAATTTTTAATGATGCTAAATGCATTTCTATCCTTAAATCTAAATTTTTAACAACCAAATTTAAAGCCTGAATAAACTACCCGGGATACTTGCAAAAAATCACTGGAAACCGCTGAGCTTTTGGCAGCGAAAATGAAGGTCATTCAGAACAAAGCGGAGGTGCGTGGAAGTTAGGGCGAAAAATAACAGACCCTCAAAAAATGTGTAAACTTTATATATCCAAAGTAAACAAGTAAATTCTGTAAGTTGGAAAATATATGATTAGACTTAGAAACAATTCAAATTCAATGTTGTATATTTAAACTATATAAGACTCATTCTAGTCATCTTTAAAAAAAACTCATTTATTTTAACTTTTGTTCTGAATTTTATTACGAGGGAGATATGTAATGATATGTTTAACAGTTTATTACGAGGAAGATATGTAATGTTGTGTATATTTTAAAATGAAAGGTACATTTTACAGTTTAATAGAAGCAAATGTGTAATCTTTTTGTTTGTGTTTTTTTTAAATAAAATAAAATATATATTTTTTGACCTTACCGCTAGCCTTACTGATACTACCAAATTGCCCTATATACAATAGAGTCTTATCAAGTATCATTCTTCGTGGCATTATACCTCTAAGGAGCTTCACTATGTAGAAATTTTGAGGAGGCATAGTTAAAAAATAGAATAAGCAAGAGAAGAATAGAGCCCAAAGGATCAAACATATCAATGTTTGAGATTACTTTTCTCATTTGTATTATTCACGTGTATATGAGAATGAACACATTCATATAAAGCTTTCTGATTTCTACAACTGTGGAAATTTCCTTCACATTTTTATGCCTACACAAATTTCTATTAACCATGCGACTAATTCAAGGTAATTACTTGAGACTAATTCTGACTTTCTACTAATTTGCTAAACATCATTTACATATTAAGCATTATTTTTAACATAGTGGATGATATAGTGCTAGAATATTTCCAATATACTACATGGTACATTCCATGTGCAAGTCTATTGGATGTAGTACTACTTGAAGGATGTGGTTACATGGGCTTCCAACCATGTGAAAAAACTATGTAAAACCAACCATTAGAAAATTTCTACCCACTTAGATGGGCTTGTGTACTTCGTTATACACATGACTTGTCTATTTCCATTGAGTTTGGTAAATATGAGGCTTTATTATTTAACCTTCATGTCTAAAAATTTACTCTAATACCAATTCGATCAAAGTTGCAACAAACTAATGACAAATAAAATTGCATATCGTTAATAAAAACACACAATCAGTCAAATGAGTTTGATATAAAATTTCATGCGCTTATATTTAAAAATCATGCACACACAATGTCTTCTAGATAATTTTTCAAGAAAATATCATCAACAATTTGTTTTCTCTATTACTCATTTAGTAATTAAAGTAATCTCACAAGGTAATCCTCAACCTAAAAACTAAATGAGAACTATATAATGCTAAATTAATTAATTTCTATTGTCTACGTAATTGCAATTAACTATCACTACCAGGATTCAAATTTAATAACACATTAGGTGAAGTTTGACCAAACAAGTCCATTCTCCACCAAACCTCTCAGAATTAGAGTGAGGACATCTCATAAATAGGAAAATGTTTTTCATATAAGAATGAAACTAAGTCCTATATCTATATATATATATGACTTTCATATATATATATATAGATATATATCACTTTCAACTAGCCCGGAGGTTTATTCCAATTACTATAGTTTTTGTTGTAGGAGGTCATAGGGTCAATTTGCCTTAATTCTCTTGAGCTTAGACTCTCCTAATAAACCTCTGAGAAGTGAAATGATTTTTATGAATTTTCTTAGATATTTCCTCAAATGAGAAAAGATAAAATTTACTTTCAAATAATCCATCATTCTATTTTACACATGGTTGACTACAAGATCTGAACTCTTTAACAATGATTTCAATATCTTTTATATGCATTTGGGAAGTTCGGTTCATTTATACATGTGAAATAACATCATTATCAATGGGTGATTTGGTAATAATAATTACTATATAGTTAAGATATTTAATTTTAATAACAGTTTAATTAAGAGACACTTTAGTTTTTTACACGTTTTCTTTTGAGAAATTTTGCTATAAATGCAACATAATTTTTCTTGAAACTTAAATTTAAATCGTGTAATTTGTAAAATTTTAATACCTAAATTTTTTATATCTCCCATACAAAGACTAAAGACTAAAATATCACTAATGAACTTTAAATTATTAATCATAAATTTAAATATAGAATAAATATTTTATTAAATGAAAACTTATAATTAGATATTTGAAACAAGAAGAATCCAAAACAGACATGGATCAACAAAGGAGACTCAAACAATTTTGAAGAGAATTGAAACAACTGAGGAGAAAGAATGAAAGGAAATAAGTTGCAAAAGAGTATGAAATGCTTCCATCCATTAAACTAAATATAGATATGTGTCATTCCAAATAATTTGAAGAAATCAGTGCAATATTGAAGCGATTAGTACGAGTTCTATCATCTTTCTTAGGTAAAATGCTAAAATTTGGGCATTAGAAATGGAAGGATTGTTTGGTTCAGTATATTTATGGAAATTTGTTCAAGAACTTCTATAAATTCCAATGACAAGAGTGGAGGTGCAGTTGCATTGCTTCATATTACTTCAACATTAGTTGAAAACATCTTCTCTAGTATTTTTGATGAATTTGGTGAAGTACATAATGAAAACTATGTCGGGATACTCTTAAAATAATTTTCAATATGTAGTGGAGTGAGAAAGTTCATGAAGATGAAGGTGGAATTTTAATAGCGAATCTATAGAAAATGAATGGATTGCATAGAGAAACGTTGTGGAGGACTTAATGACATTTGATGAATCGAATAAAGTGAATAGCCTCTTCGAAGTAGAGGTGGAAAAAAGTACATATACATCCGTAGAAGATAAAAATCACTTTAGACGAGATGGAGGGCGGGATGTTGGAGGTAGCCCGGGATGTTGGAGGCCCCTTGAAGGGGGGCTGTAGGGGCTGTTTGAGGGGTTGAAGGGGGTGGATTTTGGGTGTTTTGATTTTGCAGGTGTTTGGGTGGTTGAGATGTTTTAGGGGCATTGGGTGTACAGTGTAGGTTGTTGAGAAATATCCATAAGCATCACAGTGGATCCCTTCTAGGACTGCATGTGCTTTGTTGTACCAATCATGGAAATTTGTGGATTTTATGTACTTCCACAACATACATCCTTTGCATACATCCTACTGCTTAAGTGCTCATTTAGGGAGGCCAGTGGTTATTTGTTGTCTAATATTCAAGGTACCATGGTGCAAATGACCAAGTATTTTGTGTCAAAATTCACCAAGATCGTGACCTGCACTTTCTCTGCCTTAGTGCTTAATGCAGCACAGTCTTCCACATCTAGCTTATACAGGTTCTTCACACGAACCCTGATCTGATTCACCTGTCCCATGGCTATGTGTCTCAGGAATGCTTTTCCATTGTTGAATATCACTTCAAAACCATGGTAAACCAACCACTTTGTGAATGCTAGTAAAAGGACCCCTAATCCTTTACCTTTACCTTTTTTACTACCACCTCATATTGAAAATTTGAAGACAAAATATTTCTTTTCTCTTAAAAAATTATCTTAAAATCCCCCTCCATGTAGCAGCGAAAAATGCAATGATAGACAAGTTGTCTTTAATCGTATCAGCAGATACGAAAGGGATAGAAGGGGAATTGATTTCCTAGAAATCTTGTCAGTAAAAGTTGTCGTGTTCTTCTTAGTCGACTACCCCACACAAAACAAAGAGCCTAAAAAATCATTGTCTTTATATAATATAATGTGAATGGTAAGTAAAATAACAACCTCGACATAGGCACAAGACAATAGTTTCCTGCAAGCTCACGAATGTAGGGTGCACTGTGAGAGTCAATTTCGTAGTTGTTAGATAATATTGTCTCAAAAATTGATATGTTTGTGTCTTAATTGTTAATTGTATTAAATATGTTTCACCTAAAGTTGCCATTGTCTTAAATATAATATTTTGTTTTAAATTATTTTTGTCTCAAACCGTGTTAAATATATAGTTTTGTCTTAAAATAATTGTCTTAAATTGTTTTTTTCTTAAATATAATGTTTTGTCTTTAAATGTTTGTTTCAAACTACTTTCGTCTTAAATATAAAGTTTTGTCTTAAAATATTTTTGTCTCAAACTACTTTTGTCTTAAAATATTTTTGTCTTAAACTATTTTGGTCTTAAATATAAAATTTTGTCTTAAAATATTTTTGTCTCAAAATGTTTTTGTCTTAAAGTTTATATTTAATACAATTGAATTGATATTAGATTTTAATGTAAAATAACTAAAATAAAAAGTGAATTTTTTAGACAAAAATGTCCTAAAAACGCCATTGGTGTAATAGTGATTTATTCTTCAAAAATACAATTAAAAAAAATAGTCAAATGAAAAATTCCCACGCAAAAATTGATAACAAATAATCAAATTACCTTCACTTCGTAATTCCCACTCGAAAATTAATAACAATTAATCAAATTACCTTCGCTTCGCAATCCAACCAGATGCACAATATCGACCTTCACCCTAAAACGATGCACAAAATAATAAGATAACTGAAGTGCAAAATTGTAAAATGTCAAAAATTCACCATACAATTATGAAATGCCATTGTTCCAAATCAATACAATTATGTTTTATATAATTTTACATCTTCACTTCTTTGGTGGTGAAACATAAATATTATTTATGTCCTTAAATGATTAAATAGTTTGTATCGATATTCCAAGTTTATGTTATTTTGTTTTGCATACATATCAAGTTTTTGTTATTTCAAGTTTCTGTCATTTACGGACTTGTACGCTTTCAATTGACCTCTGAAAAATGGGGCCAAAAAATTGTTTATACTAATATCGCTTATTGTGAGCGTGCTTAAATTGTTAGCCTTATAAACCATTAACTCCTTAAAATAGTTGTTAGAGTAGAGCATACATAACACACAACGGATTCATACTCAGAGACTTAGATGACAAAAGCATAGAATAATTCACAGAGACAGACAGATGGATAAACAACAAGATTACTCAAATAAAAACAACAGAATCTATTGAACAATCACTAGAGAATAGAAATCACTTAGCATTACATAACAGGCTTGGGCCTTGGGTTGCTTGCTTTCCTTGGCTAGAGAAATTACAAATTTATAGAGGCCAAAGAAGGATCTAGAATCCTGTATGTGATTCAGATGGAGATCTATAAAGATCTAGAAACTAATGGCGGTGTGAAGAACTAGAAAGATTTGATCTAGAAGGATCTAGAATCGTGCGTGAATTTGGCTTCACACTTAACATTCTCCCACTTGAAGCCAAATAAGAGTCATCAAGTCGCACAGAGTCCTACCATGCCTCTACATAAATCATGTTTATTTCGTGGTAGAATCTTAGTGAGCATATCAATAGGGTTCCTATCTGTATGGATCTTTTCCAAGGATAATTGTTCTTCCTCCAACACATGTCGGATCCAATGGTACCTTAAGTCAATGTGCTTGGTTTTTGAATGAAACGTTGGGTTTTTCGCCAAGTGAATGGCACTCTAACTATCACAATATAAGACATACTTGTTCTACTTTATTCCTATCTCTCCTAGGAATCGCTGCAACCACAACATCTCTTTACAAGCTTTTGTTGCAGCTATGTACTCTGCTTCTGTTGTAGAGAGGGATACTATTCTTTGTAGCCTTGACACCCAAGATATTGTTGTACCTACAAATGTATACAAATAACCTGTAATGGACTTTTTGGTATCCTTATCTCTTGCCATATCCGCATCTGTAAATCCTTCAAGCGTAGTCTCATCATGACTAAAACATAAACAATAATTACTAGTACCCTTGAGATACCTCAAAATCCATTTTACTGCTTGCTAATGTTGTTTGCCTGGATTGGCAAGGAACCTACTCACTACTCCCATTGAATATGCAATGTTTGGTCATGTGCATACCATGGCATACATCAAACTGCCAACTGCTAAAGCATAAGGAATCTTGCTCATCTCTTTTTTGTCCTTGTCATCACTAGGACATAATTCAGTACTCAGCTTGAAGTGAGCTGCAAGGGGTGTACCAACTGGCTTGGCATCTTTCATATTAAACTTGTCAAGCACCTTCTTGATATACTTTTTTTGTGAGAGCCACAACCTTTTGTTTTTCCTGTCACGCATAATCCGCATGCCCAATATCTGTTGTGCTGGTACCAGATCCTTCATTGCAAATTTGCTACCCAAATCTTTCTTCAATCTATTGATCTTATTCTTATCATGCCCAAAAATCAACATGTCATCCACATATAACAATAATATGATATACTTTCCTTGATCATACCTCTTGATATAGACATAATGGTCAGCTTCCAACCTCTGAAAACCATGTTCCAATATGAATGAATCAAATTTATTGTACCATTGTCGAGGTGCCTGTTTCAACCCATAGAGACTCTTCTTCAACCTACAAACAAGGCCTTCTTTGCCTTTTTCTATGAAGCCTTATGGCTGCTCCATATAAATTTCTTCCTCCAATTCACCATGGAGTAATGCAGTTTTTACATCTAACTATTCACATTCTAGGTCTAAAGTAGCAACTAGACCAAGAATGACTCTAATGGATGACATTTTAACAACATGTGAGAAAATCTCACTGAAGTCGATACCTTCTTTTTGGGAAAAGCCTTTCACCACCAGCCTTGCTTTATACCTCTCCTTCTTTTCATCATCTTCATGTTTAATCCTGTAAACCCATTTGTTTTGTAAAGGCTTTCTACCTATTGGGAGGTTTACCAACTCCCAAGTTTTATTTTCCTGCAAAGAGTTCATTTCTTATTCCATTGCTTTCTTTCATTCTTTACTGTGCTCGACTTTACAAGCTTCTTGAAAACAATTAGGTTTACCTTCATGAGTCAAAAAAATATAGTTTGAAGGAGGATACATTTGTGAAGGCTTATGAGGCATAGAAGATTTGCGAACCAACTGTGGTGGTGCATTATCAAGTTGAATCTCCTATAAAGGTTCCTGCAAGATTTCTTCTTGTTGTTGTTCCTCATTTTCCACTTGTTGTTCTTCATGCTCCTGAATTTGTTGTTCATTTTCTTGTATTGGTGGTATGTTTTCCTGCGGCTCTTCAAACCTGTCAATAACCTTCTTGACCTCCAACTCTCCTGCAGTCCTCTTAAACATTTCTGACTCATTAAATATAACATCCCTGCTTCTAATAATTTTATGTTTGACTGGATCCCATAGACGATAACCAAAATCTTCATTCGCATATCCCAAAAAAATGCATTTCACAGATTTATCATCTAGCTTAGTTCTATTTTCATTGCGAATATGTACAAATTCTTCACATCCAAATATTTTCAAGTGAGAATAATTCAAATTCTTACTAGTCCAAACATCTTCAGGGATACCACCATCCAAGGCTATAGTTGGAGATCTATTTATGAAGTAGCAAGCGGTCCTAACTGCTTTAGCCCAAAAATTCTTCTCCAAACCGGAATTGGACAACATAATTCGCACCTTTTCCATAATGGTACAATTCATCCTTTCTGCGATACCATTCCGTTGAGGAGTACCAGGCATAGCCTTCTCGTGCTTTATGCCAAACCTATTACAATATTCCTTAAATGCATTTGAGCAATATTCTCCACCATTATCTGTTCTTAAACACTTCAGCAATTTGTTAGTCTCTCTTTCAACAACAACATGGAATTTTTGAAATATTCCAAACACTTCACTTTTATTTTTCATAGGATATGCCCAAACCTTCCTGGATGCATCATCTATAAATAATACAAAATATGATTCTCCTTCTAATGATTTGATGTTAACACGCCCAAACACATCTGAGTGTACCAATTCTAACACATTTTTCTTTCTGTTATGGCCACCTCTAAGGAATGAAACCCTTCTTTGTCTACCATATATACAATGCTCACAAAGATCAATATTCTAGGATTTCAATCCTGGCAATAAATTTTTACCAACAAGGATTTTTAAGCCCTTCTCGCTCATGTGACCCAAATGCTTATGCCACAGATCTGCTGAATTTCCTTCTTTTGTGACAGTAGCCAAATCTAATTTTCTTATCTGTGTCTTCAATGTGTATAATGTTCCTGTCTTGGGTTTTTTGGCCACAACCAATGCACCTTTGCTAATTTTCCAACCTCCTTTTCCAAAGCCTGTTGAATAGCCTTCATCATCTAGTCTTCCCATAGAGATTAAGCTCATGTGCATTTTTGGTACATGCCTAACATGTTTCAACAATATATCTTGTCCATCTTTCATCTTGATCTGGACATCTCCCACACCAACAATACTGCAAAAATGATTATTCCCCAAATGCATTCTACCATAATCACTAGGATTATATGAAACAAAACTATCTTTGCATGGGGTTACATGGTGAGATGCCCTAGAGTTAAGGATCCAATCAAAGCCACTGCTAAATATATATACACATGCATCCCCTACTGAAACAGTAAACAACACATCACCATCTGTGGCTATAGTAGTAGTCTCACCTTCATTTGTGCTGGATGACTTGTGATTTGTACTGGACAGTCTCTGATCCTTTTGTTCTTTCTTCCAGAGTTGACATTCTTTCTTCATGTGCCTGGGTTTTCCACAATGAAAGCAGATGATCCTTCCTCTCCTTGATTTTGATTGACCTCTCGATCTTGATCGCCCTTGCCGGCCTCGATCCATTCTCCTACCATGATCAGCTAGAGCTAGAGCCTCTCCTCCCTGGTTTTCCACATTGAATTGTGTCACAGCTCCTCATTTATTAAACTGCTACTGACATCATGAAACTTCAGGGTCCCTGTAGTTGCTAAAGTGCTCATAGCTACAATTAAATTTTCCCAGCTGTCTGGCATAGAACACATTAGCCAAATAGCTCTAATTTCATCATCTAAAATGATTTTAACAGAGGCAAGCTGAATAGTAATAATATTAAATGCATTCAAGTGCTCAACAACTGAAGCCCCTCTTTCATTTTGAGATTATAAATCTTCTTCATCAAGAACACTTTGTTTGATGCCGTGTTTTTCTCATATAGATCATGGAGCTTCTTCCATAATCCTTCCGTCGTCTTTTCTCCAAACACATTGAAATAAACATTCTTTGCTAAATATGGGAGGATTTTTGCAATCGCCTTTCTATCTAGCTTATTCCACTCTTCATTTGTCATCGATGAGGGTTTCTTTGTTGTGCCCTCAATCGGCAAATACTGATCCTTTAAAATCAGTATATCATCCATCTGTGATTTCCATAGGGAAAAATTAGCCCTGCTCAACTTCTCCATATTTGTAACTGTTCTCTCCATTTTCAAACAAATTCATGCCCCAAAACACAAAAACTCCAATTAAAAATAAAAATTTAACTATTACTCTTTAAAATTTAGTAATAATGACCTTCCTCCTTTTAAAACACTGTTTTCAAAATTCCTGCTCCCTTTTAAAATATAGTTTTCAAAATTCCAACATATAATTACATATGTTTGATAATAAATATATAAACATATATAATGTTTTAACATTTTCACATTTCACACATACATATGTTGATTTGAGAAAAAACTTGACGTATACGTAGAAGCTTGATGTAAAAAAAACTTACGAACACCACGTTTCAACTCCAAACTCCACGGATCTCCACGTTTCAAACTCCAACTCCAACAACATGTTTCCACATAGATCCATGACCTTGTTTCTCTTGCAACAACTTTCTTTCAGTTCCAACATTCCTTAGTTATTTCCTGGACAAATCCTTCAATAGCACTAGGGGTAACAATCAACGTTTTAACGAACGCTGCTAGAGTAAGGCGATGGCACTAAGCGGCTTGCACAATGGATATTCGACCCTAGCTTTGATACCATTTGTTAGAGCAGAGCATACATAACACACAGCGGATTCATATTCAGAGAGTTAGAAGGCAAAAGCAAAGAATAATTCACAGAGACAGACAAATGGAGAAACAACAAAATTACTCAATTAGAAATAGCAGAATAGATAAAACAATCACTGGAGAACAAAAATCACTTAGTATTACATAATAGGCTTGGGCCTTGGCTTGCTTGCTTTCTTTGGCAAGAGAAATTACAAATTTATAGAGGCCGAAGAAGGGTCTAGAATCCTGTATGTGATTCAGATGGAGATCTAAAAAGATCTAGAAACTAATAGCGGTGTGGAGATCTAGAAAGGTCTGATCTAGAAAAATTTAGAATCCTACGTGAATTTGACTTAACACTTAACAATAGTGCCATGAGAAAAATCTCATGAGAGGCCCGGCAATAGAAGATTAAGATATTACTTGTTTCTGACGATTGCATGTAGACGAATAACGGTAAGGTCATCGTGAACGGTTAGGGTTCCACGCTTGATGTCAGGTCACAAGTAGTTGGTCCATCTCAGCCTATAGCTTTTTCCACATCGTGATAATCGTGCAGTGCCCCAACGCACAAAACATCTCTTTTCAGGTCGTCGGTAGCACTCGAAAAATTGCTAATTGAAAGGGTTGAGCAACAATAGAGTACAAAACAAGAAAATACCTACAACTTTGGGAAGTGTGCGCCAATTGGAAGGACCATAGCGTTGAATGTAATGGATGAGCTTCTGGTCCTCTTCGGCCATCCAGGGCCCTCTCCTGTTTTCTTTGTGATCGCCAGAGCAGACCTTGCGTCCCATTATCAGTTTTCCGTCTTCCTGAGAAACGGGTTTTTTCTGCCTATGTTGTTGTTAGATTTATATGGATGGGCTGGATGGTCTTACATAGGCGGAACCGAATGTATTCGCAGGTTGCATTGAAGTGTTTAATGTGATGAAAAAGTCAATCCGTATGAGGAGATTAGTCATTGTACTCGAGGAATCATGACGGCTCAAATGACACAACTGATTATAACCATTTCACAAATTGTAATTAATTTTTTTTGAACGTCTCTTTTTAAGGAATGCTGAAGACAGGTTCCTTGAACATCTCTCAAAAAAACGTTCAGAACTACGACATTTTTTCAAGTCATCTTAGAGACACATGCGATGTCCTCAACCTCAATGATGGCAATTTTTCAAAATTGTTGTACCGAAGAATATTTCATTGAATCCAGAGGGTTAAATCGATAGAGGTAGCGTGTGTTTATATATATATAATATATATATTATATTATATACGCGGGTCATATTGGTAAATTTTAGTGTTTTTTTAAAGTTGGAAAATATATTATAATTTAATTGTTAAATTAGCAATGAGGACAACCATAGGTCAATTGTCATCACCTTTATTTAAGGAAAAATCACAATAATCCACTCATGAAACATGTTTTCAGATTTTCACCGGTGCAAAACGCTTCTAAATATTGAGCCATTAAACTATTTCCTTACTTTCTAAAAACAAATTAATTAAACAAAAACAATTTTAAGACATACTCTAACTCTTATTAATTTAATATTATATATTAATCTAATATTTATATTTTGTAAAAACTTTTAATTAAATTTTAACAAACCAATATTCATTTTAAATAATCTAAAGGTTACGCTCATAAATTTTTCAATTTTTAACCTGGAAGAAATATATTGAACACATTAAATATTACATTACACTTTTTATACGACCCATTCAATGTACAATATGCTTTTACTGGTCCTCGTCGTACTGTAGCCACCCATTTTTTTAAAGATAATGTTTAATATGAAAAATAGATATATATTTTTTAATATTATTATAAAATAATTTTCAAAAATTTAATTGGCAATAAAAATAATTTTCAAATATTGAATTAGACAATAATGGGAAGGACTATGGAAAGACTTTGAAACACTTAAGAGGTGGGGCGGTGAATGTATTCATAAGGTGACGAAAAAGTCTGACTAGGCGGAGGAATGGCTGACGGCTCCAATGACACAACTGATAACGCCGGCGTTAGGAATAATGACGGCTCCAATGACACAACTGATAACGATTTTGCAAATTGTGATTCCTTTTCCGGAACGTTTCTTTTTAAGGAACGCTGAAGACATCATGCGATGTCCTCAACCCCTGGACGAGTTTAAGACTTGCTCTAACGAGAGATTATCTCAATGAATCTAGAGGTTTAAATCGGGAGAGGTATATTTGTAATTGTATATCACTCTTCACCATCTGCGGTGAAAATTCCATATCACTCTTCCGATCTGCGGGGTTGAAAGGATCTGCGGCCCTCGGCCCTCGGCACTCTTCCGATCTGCGATATCCTCGGTACTCTTCCGATCTGCGATATCACTCTTCACCATCTGCGGTGAAAATTCCATATCACTCTTCCGATCTGCGGGGTTGAAAGGATCTGCGGCCCTCGGCACTCTTCGTTGATCTCTTTTTATTTTATTCTGCGGCACTTTTCATGGTTGTAAGTTGCTGAGGAATGTCTAAAAACACGAGAGTGCTGTTGGTGTATATTTAACGAGATTATACTCTTCCGATCGGCGGTGTTGAAAGGATCTGCGGCCCTCGGCACTCTTCGTTGATCTCTTTTTATTTTATTCTGCGGCACTCTTCATGGTTGTAAGCTGCTGAGGAATGTCTAAAAACACGAGAGTGTTGTTTGGTGTATATTTAACAAGATTGTAGTTTATTTTATTCATATCGGCACTCTTCCGATCGGCGGTGTTGAAAGGATCTGCGGCCCTCGGCACTCTTCCGATCTGCGGCCCTCGGCACTCTTCGTTGATCTCTTTTTATTTTATTCTGCGGCACTCTTCCGAGGTTCTGCGGCACTATTCTGATCTTCGCATTTTTTCGATCTGCCGCACTCCAAAATTTTATTGGGTCACATCTCTTCTGCTGTTGAGTGGGACGTTCGTATCTTTTCAGATCTGTGGTTTGGCTTTAGATCTGGTGCAGATCTACGTAAAATATGGCTCCGAGCTTCGCAAAAATAACTGGTGGCTCATCCGACTCTGGAGGGCAATCTCCTGCCCATATCGTGAGTGAAGCCCCAACTCCCACTATCCAAGTGGTCCAGGACTCACTCGATGAAGCTTTGAAGTTCTCCGAAAGTGCCCTAATTTGCCGGTTCAATGGTTTTTGGCCGCAGCTGACAGCACTCCACAATTGGATCTCGGAGGTATGGAAGCCTATCATTTCTGATGAAATTAATATCTACCCCTGTGCTAGAGGTTTCTTTATAGTAGATTTTGAAAATCCTCAAAGCAGACAATGTATTCTAGATTCCGGCCCTTGGTTTTGGGAAAAATCAGGCCTATTTATGAAGCCATGGAACCCATCATTCGATCCCTCTACAGCAGTGATAACCTCAGCACCAGTTTGGGTGAGATTGCCAAGCCTACCCTTGCATCTCTGGAATCTCTCCTCGCTAAAAGCCATCGGAAATGCAATTGGGAAATTTTACTGCAGGTGCCCATAAACAGAGGAATATGCCAGAACCACCTATGCACGCATCTGTGTGGAAATGGATTTCAGCATCGGATTCCCAGCTGAAATAAACCTAACAAGCAAAGACTATGTGTGGAACCAGAAGC
>APFE031379846.1:222171-252232 GCA_000404065.3 Pinus taeda | reverse complement strand
TATTATCTTATCTTCTATGGAACCTAAAAACACTAAAACCTAAAAATGTTATATCATATTATAAATCTAAAAACATCATATTATATTATAGAATTCATACATTATATTATAAACTTACAGTAGAAAATGTTACACTATAAAAACTTCATATTACACTAGAAAATGTTATATTATAAATTGTATTACAAACCTGAAAATCTATTGTTAAATGGCCATGGCCATACGGCTAGAGGAGATGATTCTTAATCTAATGTGCCTTTCTAGGGTTAAGCCACCTTTTAGAATAAGTTATGTACTTTATTACAAACCTGAAAATGTATTCTTATATGGCAGTGGACATGTGGCTAGAGGAGATGTTTTAATCTAATGTGCCTTTCTAGAGTGAAGCCACCTTTTAAAATAAGTTATGTGCATTTTACAAAGCCACACTTCAAGGAAGTGAGTTTAATTTTGATTATTTTTTATAAGTGCGTAAATTTTTAATTATATAGTAAATTTTTAATCATAAATAATATTTTTTTAAGCTAAGGATGGTTTAAATATATGATTTAGATATCCGAAGAAGTTAATACTTGAAACTATATTGATTTAAAGATAGTGAGAAGAATATGTTAACATATTTTACTTTAATCACTCTATTTAAATCTATAATTAAGAATAGTTTGAAGTGCCTACTTTCGATAGAGTATGCTTATGGGCATAATTAAGAGCCTTCTGAGAAAGATAGCTACCATGTGTTCAATAGAGGGCGTGAGATCTTCATGAATCCAATGAGGTAAGGAGAATCCCACGTCCAAAGTAGGCATGAGTTGTTGCTATGAAGAGAACTTCCTACAAATATGGGAGGAGAAGAGGATTTTTTTAGTATCTATAGCCAAGTGAAGTCATGCTTATGGCCTGAAAGGTGGATGTCAATCCTATGGGCATTCATATGCAGGTTAGTATCATAGTTGCAAGGAATTTCAGAACTATGCTTTTCTAAATCGATGTACAATGCAACACTGTATCTAGACTTCTGCATTTCGATCTTCTTATCACATCCAAAAAATTTGGAAACTCTAAGCAGATCACCACAATTTGTGAAGTTGTTTTCCCACTGTTAACCACAAGGTTAGGGAGGGGACCTACAAGAGTTGTTGCAATTCAAGGCTAGGATTAGCAATAATATCTCTGTTCATTTTCTCTCATGGATCAACTCCAACTGCTGCCAGTGGTATTTTGAAATAATCAAAGAAGATGCATCATTGGGATTCTACTTATAGAGATCATACTTGGTAATGAATTGTTGTTGAATTAGGGGAATTTTGAGGTCTAAAATGGGCCTCCTAAGGACACTATAAAATATTGGTTGAAATAATAAAATAAGATTATATTGAATCATCAAATTTTAGAGGGAAAAAAGAAAAACTATTTTTTAGCTCATATTTTCAAGTTTTCTCCCTATGGGTTTACTCAAATTTTGAGCGAAAACACTCGCTGGATGCATAATTTGATTCTTCATTCAAGAAGTACCCATGGTTCATACTTTCTATGGATTGTGCTACACAAAAAATTATAAATACATGAAAAACGTGATTGTAACCACGTTTTTTCACGTATTTCTCATTTTTCATGTAGTCGGGTCCATCGAAAGTATGCAACATGGGTACTCCTTCGATGACGAATTAAATTTTGCATCTAAAGAGTACTCCCTCTAAAAATTAGAGTAAACCCTTATGGAGATAAGTGGAAAATACGAATTGAAAAAGTAGTTTTATTATTTTATTATTTTTTAATCTTTTTACCTTTTTACTTCAAAAATGGTGAATCATCCCCCGTGGTTGACATCATCACCTTGAATCGTAATGGTTCTTATAAGGTTTATTTTTTTGTACATTTTTCTTAGGAGGCCCATTTTCGACCTCAAAAGTCCGCTAACGATAATTTTTTCTTTGTAGATTTTGTGCCTGATGACTTAATTACACTATGATTATTTTAGTATTTCTTACAATGTACATAAGTTAGGCTACTGAGATTTTTAGTTTCATGACATTCACTCTGAATAGCAAATCTCAAGCTAGGGCTACTCCTACAAGTTTTTATCAGTTATTTAGAAAGAACCCTCGAGATGGCTCTCTTAGAGCTAAATGAATGTTTTGGGAGAAGAGAAAAAATTTTAATGTAAGTGATGACTCCAGAAGTTGCAAAGAGAAGATTCACATATGAAACATAGCATTCCAGCTAAGGCCAATTCAAGCTCAAGTGTTACCTCTCAAACATATTTGACATCATTCTTATTCACTCAAAATTCATTTTATAATTTTGATATTAAATGCACAATGGATAATTCGATTGCTTTAAGTCACTAGCTAGGCACAGGTATATGCCAATTAGAGGAAAGTGACTATGTTTTGAAGTATTGGAATGGCCCATATGGAAAAAGTAGCTTATGGGGATCATGTGGAGCTCAGTTACAATGTAAGGATGCAAACACCATATGGAGCAGTGATTTTTCAATTATAGAACTCATACGTGCAAGCAATTTGAAGGAAAAAACCACAACACCCGTGTAGTGTGGAAGAATTATGTTGGAATAGGCTGCGAAAAGGTCATTTGCTACTACTTCGAGAATTTCATTACTTGCAACTATGATCCTCTCATGTATCTGGTAAGTAAGGCATGAACGAGTTGCATTAGTTGTCGAGCTTGCTAAAAAAATCTCCAGTTTATAACCTCACACAGTCAATGGATAATGGTTCTCAATCCAAGGATCCCCTGTTCGCAATGTGTTGTCCTTTTCGTGTCTTATTTATGTATGTGGAGAAAGAAAATGGCATGCATTAGATAAATTCTTTGAAAACTCTTTGAGGGTGAGACTTTTTTTTTAATTTTTAATTTTTTTTGGAGTCTCTATAATAGAAATATTGATTCTAGATAAATCAATTTGGGAGTGTGAGTTTTTTATACTAACCACTCTAATAATTACCTTATAAAAAGGAGAAATTCCAAGACAAAGATTAAACCAAGATGAAACATTAAGACACTCATGGTGTGAACAACTATAAAGGAGAAAGATCATATTCTTGTCACACATTTGAGTTATTATCTCTTGTGTTAGATAGAGAAGGAAGAATGGTGCGACAACAGAGAATAATGGTTGTACTAGTGGTTGAGATGGTGCATAAGATTGTATTGTCTATCGAATAATAACATATAATCATCATATTATAGTGTGAGTCATACACTATAATTGTAAGCAATTATATGATGTTTTATAGTGGTCCTTGAAAGGTGTTTTCTTGATCTCTCCATGGATGAGGTGTGTATGTACTTGAGTCACTTGTGATGTAAGCTTGATAAGGCATGTGTACCCTCATGAAGTTCATGGTAATCTTAAAACCACCTTGTATGTGTGGGTCTATGGTAAGCTAGAAACCACTTTGTACTATAGGTTTTTGGTAAGCTAGAAACCTCTTTGTAATACAGGTTTGAGGAAAGCCATAAACCACTTGTGATAGGGAAGTGGACATGGATTCTTGTGACATGGTCTAGGGTTAGCTGAAAGAACCTTGTGCATGGTTAATGATCAACCAATAAAACCCAAAGCATCGTTACAAGCAATTCAAGAAGAATAAGGATGATGATCGAGGAGGAATTACATGTACAAGATGAAGTACGAAGATTATGACAGTTGAATAAAAAATGTATTGAAGTGACATCCTAGTAGAATGACTATTGTAGTGGCTAGTGACCCATGCATTATGGTGGATGATTGTTCCTTTATATGGATCCTAACATATTTTTTTGATAATGCTTGTAAAAACCAAGTTAGGCCATAGTTAGAGTTCTTTTCGAGATCAAGACAAATTGATATTAACAGGGAATGTTAGAGAATATAATTCCTACTTGTCATAGAAGTGATGCTTTCTATGTAAAGGATATTGTTCCCAGATTTTAGGAGTTGTTTAGATCTAGTTGGTTGAGAGATATAATTCAACTTGATGCTCTAGATTGGTTTGCGGTTGAGAAATTTTCTCAACCAAGTTGATTGTGTGATCAATTAGGTTATCTATATTGAAAACTCATTATTGTATTTCTATTATATCATTATTTGATGTAAAATATAGTTCGATGTACTTGTGAAAAATTAATTATCAGTCAAAGCAAACATCAACACTTTTTTTATCATTATACAAACTTTATCTAATTGTGTGAAAATGTGTCATGGGCCAAGAAGTGAAGGTGTTCTGAAAACATGTGCCTCATGATCTTGTTAGAATTCACAGAAAAATCTACTCCTTTCCATTATTGGATAGTGTTGTTATTGATGTCAACCGATGGAGTTGATTACGTTTGACTTTGACTGAAAACACTAGTCATTGATGTTACATGGTTAATGAATGTTTCCCAGTAATTTTTAGATTACATCAAGTTGGTAGCTCCACTCTAGGATGGTTAAAAACCCAAGTCCTAGGGTTTAGGTTCCCTGGACTAAGGTTGTACCTTGACCTTGTCGATATTTTTTCAAGGGCCAAAATATTTAGTTTGACTTTGCCACCAAAATCATTGGATTCTCCTTGTCAAAAGTTTTTAGGTGGTATGTGGAATGTGACATAAGTCCTCTTGGTTTGAGAGAAAACTAAGTTTGAAGTTGTTGACTTTAGTGTCTAGGCTAAAACCTTGAGGGTAGTGACATGACAACTTATTCACCTACGGTTTTCAATATATGACAATGATTCTTCTCAAAATTTCATTTTGTATTTAATTTGAATAACTTCAAGAACCAAAGACAATAAACTAATCATTGACTTCACATCTAGGTAGGACCATATGCACTAAGTCAATCATTGACTTGAAATTTCGTAGAGATTAAGGAAAACCATGTTATAAAATAATAATAAAGGTAATTGAATAAATTAATATTATTAATAAAACAAGGCTCTTACTAATTTATAATTTTAAAAGCCTATTCTATACATCATAAAAAACAACACACATTTTCCTTAGGGCATAAGAAAACCTTTTTCATAACACTTATGAAATAAATTAACATATCAAGAAATTAATTAAGACTAAAGAATCCTTCAACGTATGACTTTAAAATCCCTCAACACTATAAAAACATAAAAAATCAATCCCCAAGAGATAAAAAAATCTCAACCAAATTCCTCATGCGTATCTATGAAATTCTCGACTAGTGAAGGACCTCTGAGGTAGTTTAATGTTCAATCTTCCTAAGGTAGCCAGGGAAGAAAAATACTTGTTGATTTGAATTAAAATTTTTTCCTACGCTCAGCCTTAAAGGTAAGTCTTAATGTTGGTTGTTTGACGATTTTTTGGGTATGGCTATGTCTGCAGTTAGGGAATTCTACTTAGTCCATGTGGCCTCCTTTTTAGTGCAAATAAGGGATACTTTATCCCTCTCAAGGTCAACGAGTCTTCCTCTTAGGACAATGAGGAGCCCTTGAAGGATAAAGAAGGGTTTTTGGAAGTGTTTTGAAGTAGGTTTTTGGATAGTGATTTTTTTTTTTCAAGGTCAACAAGTCTTCCTCTTAGGACAATGAGGAGCCCTTGAAGGATAACAAAGGTTTTTTGGAAGCGTTTTGAAGCAAGTTTTTGAATAGTGAATTAATTAATTAATTAATTTCGTTTCATTTTTTTTTTTTATTTTTTTTTTCCTTCTTCTCAAGTGTTTATGAAGTGTCTTGACAACATGCTTGATTGGGATTGATGACTTGTCATTAATTTGATTCGACCTAATGACATAACAATTCGATTAACCTTGTAGTGATGTATCTTTGTAAATTTCTTAAAGAAGACAAAGTGTTGTAGTGACTCCTCCTATAACTTGACTCATAGATGACAAAGATATTGTTCATCTGACAAACAAACTTGAAAATAAAGTGTGACCTATGAGACAATGACAAATGTGCATTCACACAATCATACGCTTGGAGAAAAATGATTGATATTGTATGCTTAGAGTATTGTGATATTGACTTATTAAAAATGTTTTGATATATTATGAAACATGATAGTTAGACAATGATTTGACTTATGATTTTAGATTGAAGTGGTATATCAAAAGTCCCAATAATTTGTCACTGATTTGATTTGATATCTCATGATAATGAAATTGACTTGTGACTATTGAATTTAAGTAGACTTGAAGTTGACGTAACAGTTTCCTTGACCTAATATCCTTGGTGAGTGACAATAGGTTTGGTACATGGACCCTGACTATTGAGTTTAATTCATTAATAGCATAATTGACATCTCAGATGTAGAATGACAGGTTATCTTCACTTTAACACATTGATAGAAAAATTGACATCTCTTATATAACATCACAATTTTTCTTGACTTTGATTCATTGTGAGTAGATTTGACATCTCACACACAAGATAATAATCATCTTGAATTTGAGATCATAACATTGAATTGACCTTGACACACTAATTCATAACATGTATAATGGAAATTTTCCTTGAGTTTGACTTAGTGAGAGAAGATCAAATAGTCGTGCCACACATGTTACCATTTTGACTTTGACTAGTAGAACCTTGAGTTAACGATGACTATGATAACCTAGGATAACTTGATTATGTCCTTACAAGGTAACAAGTTTATAAGGGCACATCATCTTGTTGTAACGATGGATATCAGATTGTGAGTAATCAACAGTGTAGGGGGATATTCTTGTAGCTCTCCGTAGGCAAAGCTTAAGAGCAGTGGCAGAGGGTCATAGGGATAACATGTGGCATCTTGGTAGATGACATTATAAAACATTTGGATTAGACACATTATAGGTTGTGCGGTTCAGTGATGTGACAATCTACTTATGATCTCTTGGAAATTACTCATTTATGAGCAGTGTAGTGACAATGGATACGACATGATCAATTTGAGTAGTGACGATGATGTATGATGATCAACGATGAGTAGCATTCAATGATATGTGATGATTATTCTGTGGTTTGACATGGAAATGGATAGTTGAGAAGTTTTTTGGGCAACAGGACTTGACATGATATACATATTCATTACAACCTTCTTCTATTGAGTAAGAGAAAAGGGGGCTCCATTCTGAAAATTGTGAAACATGGTATGCTGGCTCTTAAGGGTGGTAGGTTGGCGCAAGGAAGGTGTTTGGAGTCACCTTCAGGTTGTGGGCTGAGAACACTTCAATATGGCAGGGTGGCACTAGGGTAGGTCATAGCCTACTAAGGCCATTGAGGTGTCTTGTGAGTGGGGGCTGATAAACTATAAGGCAGTGAAGCATCCTTTTGACAACAACTGGTAAACAAAGTGTTGGGGTACTCATTAGGTTGTGTCTTGACATACAGGGAATTGGGGCATCCTTCCAATTGCAATAGGTTATTAGGATTGTTAGCACCCTACAAGTTGTTTCCTGTGAATTAGGGGGTTGGATCCTCCTTCATTAGTGGCTAAAAATTTGATGTAATTAATTTTCTTTTAAAGAGGAGGAGAAGACAATTACTATGAAGTGTTTGGTGATTTTTCATCCAGAGAGGGTTTTCCACCTAAAAATATTGTGTGTATTATTTTTATCTTTCTACATTTTTCTACGGTGTTGTCTACTATTGATTATTGTTTCTGATTATTTGAAGAATAACAATAATAATAATTGAATATTAACTAGAACTCTGAAAAATATTAATAAAGTGATAATTGCTAAGAAATATAGATTCAACCCCCCTAGTATTTCCAAAAAATTGTATGAGAGCTTGGTTTGTTCAGTAACAACTTAATCCAAGTTGGAAGGTGGATGGAGCATAGAGATGGGAAAGTCAAAGAAGAAAGTTGCCAAGAATTCCAAGGATGAAAAAGAAGGTACATGTACAGTAACATCTGAAGAAAATCAGTATTGTGCACCAAATCCCAAATTTAATGCATATCATTACTCGATATGGGAATCTAGAATGGAATTCCATTTGCAAGGTCATGGTGTATGGAAATCAGTTGTTTCTAGAGATACATCTACCAAGGAAGCTAAAAGGTACAATTCTAAAGTCATGAATGTCACTCTTAATGTTCTGCCAAATTCCATTAAAGCAAAACTTGGTCATTATTCAACATCCAAAAGCCTATTGAAAATTTTCCATAAGCTCTGCTAATAGAAACATCTAGGTCAAGATGTACATATTGGAAATCATATCGATTCTTCTGATAATGATGAAGAAAATGGATAAATGAGTAAAATTAAATTTCAAAATGAAGTGGTCAAGATCATAAAAGAACTCAAAAGCCAAAAGGAAAAGGTAAGGCTTGTGGAAGTAGAATTGAAAACAATAAAAGAACTCAACAAGAAAAATGAATAATTATAGAAGATCATAACCAATCTTCAAGTATAGTTCGAAGAAGTCAAGAATATGGAGACACAAAATCTCAAGAAATAAGTCCATCAAAAGCAAAAGGAACTTGATACAACCTTTGCAGGGATTAGTAGGCTTAAACAACAAGTACACTAAGTAGAAATTGAAAGGAAGAACTTGGTAGTTAATTAAATGAATCAAATCAAATATGTATATCCACAACTGACCAAAATAAAAAAGAACTAGAAACCTCTTAGCACAAATAAGCAGGCTTAGGATTGAAATTGAGAAGTAAAAAAACAGATACAAGTACTTAACAAAGAAGTTGAAAAGACCACTCTTCTAAATCTACAGGTTGAAGAAGAACAAAGAAGAAGACAAATCTTGAAAAATTTGTTTCAAGAAGGCCTTAATCAAAATCAAGGATAACTTAATGTCACTCTTAATGAGATTAAGAAGCTCAAGGAATTGCAAAAGGAACAATTGCAGGACACGATAGATAAAGTGGCTCAGTTGAAGATTGCAGAAAAATAGGTAAGGCTCCAGTTGATGAAGGTACAAGATCCACATCTTCACAAAGTGAGATAGATAAGTATATTGAACCAAAGAAGAACATTGTAACTGTAAGGAATGATTCCAAAGCATTTAATGAATAGGGACAAAAGACTACATCACCTCAAAATAAAAATAACTCATCGAGGTACGTCCATTCATTTAATGGTTATTATTTTTCATGTGCTAACTTTGGACATATGGATATGGATTGTAAAGTTGTTAATAGGTAAAATTATCAAGGACCACCACCTCCGAATGAATTATCTAGGTACTCACGTTCATTTAATTATTATTGATTTTTATGTGCTAACAATGGACATATGGTTAGGGACTGTGAAGTTTTTGACAGGTACAATAATTATCTGCAAAACCCTAGAAGAAAGTTTACAGGATCACAAGACATATACCAAACATAATCTTCTATAGATGATATTGAATGCTTCAAATTTCATAATTATGCACACATAGCTCAAGAATACAAGTAGAATCCTAATAAGGAAGGGTACAAATGTCATAACTATAGACACATAGATTGTCACTGCCAGTACAAGATGGAATAAACCATGAGTGAAAAACTTGATGACGAGAATAATAAGGTTTGGAGAAGAAAATAGCTACATGATGAATAAGTACAAGATGAGCAAGAAAAGAAGGAATACAAGAATGTCTCAGTAGTAGGTCATAAGGAATGAGAAATCGCTTCGGTTAATGATTGGAGTCAAGATTGGTCCATTAGATGATACACTATTTTAACAATATGGCTCGTTGAATCCATAAATTTTGAAGAGGGGGAGTATTATTGTAGTATGTGGCATAGGTCCACCATTGAAAAAAACAACATGGAAAAAATGGCATCTTCAAGTCAGATATGTCAAATCTATAACAGGTTTAAGGGGAGATAAACAGACATAGGATACAAGTTTGCAATGATCGATCATCAATGTATCGACATTAATAATAAGTTATCATACTCAGCAAAGGAAATCTATATGATGCACAAGATGTCATTGGGAGAATGTATAGGATTACAAGTCCACAGGCATCGTCATTAACACATTGTTACAAAAAGGATTCTCATCAGGGGGATCATATACAGATCATAGGTCCACATGAAGTAGGAAAATTATCAGGGGGAAGTCATCCTTTGCAATTGATGTCAAAGAGGGAGAGAAAAAACTAAGAACGATATGAGGCATGAAGTTAGGGGGAGTTGTACTCGCATAATGAGTACATGTGTTTCCATAAATGACAAAGGGGGAGATCTTTGGATGGTGTTGTCATTGATGTCAACCCTTGGAGTTGACTCGATTTGAATTTGACTAAAAACACCAGTCATTGATGTAGAATGGTTAATGAAAATTTCCTAGTAATTACTAGATTACATCAAGTTGGTAGCTCCATTATTGGATGGTTGAAAACCCAAGCCCTAGATTGGGATCCCTAGACTAAGGATGTACCTTGACTTTGTAAAGGGTTTTTTTATTGGTCAAAATATTTACTTTTGCTTGGAGATTAATTTCATTGGATTTTCCTCATTGAGATATTTTTGGTGGTATGTGGAACGCCACATAAGTCCACTTGGTTTGAGAGAAAATTGAGTTTGAAGTTGGTGACCTTAGTGTCTAGGCTAATACCATGGGGGCAGTGACATGACACCTTATTCACCTAAAATTTTCAATATATGAAAATGATTCTTGTCGTAATGTCATTGTGTATAAGTTAAATAACTTGAAGAACCAGATGCAATAAACAAATAATTGACTTCAGAGGCAGGTAGTACCATATGTATTTAGCCAATCACTGACTTCAAATTTTAATAGAGCTTAAAGAAAATATCTTATAAAAAAATAATAATAATAACAATAAACATAATTTCCTAAATTAATATTATTAATAATATCTAGAGGGCAATAATATATAGAGTGCCCTTATAAATTTATAATTTTACAAGCCCATTCTATAGATCATAAAAGGTAGCACACATTGTACTTATGATATAAGAAAACTTGTTCAATTCACTTATTAAATAAACTAACATTTTAAGAAATTACTTAAGACTAAAGACTTCTCCAACTTCTGGCTTTAAAAATCCCTCCTTAGAACTATAAAAACATACAAAAATCAATCCTCAAAGACATAATAAATCTCAACCAAATTCCTCATGTGTATCTCTAAAATTTTTGGCTAGTGAAGGATATCTGACGTAGTCTAATATTCGGTCTTCCTGAGGCATTTAGGGTAGAGAAATAATTTTTGATTGGACTCAAAATTCCTTCCTCCACTTTCCCATCAAGGTAAGTATTAGTGTTGATTGTTTGTTGATTTTTTGCGCATGGTTAAGTCTGTGGTTAGGGCATTCTCCTCAATCCCTACAGCTACATTTTCAGTATAGCCAAGGGATAATTTAAACCTCTCAAGGAAAATGAGCCTTCCTCTTAGGGACGAGTCCTTAAAGGATAGCGAAGGTTTTTGGAAGTATTTTGAAGTAGGTATTGGGTAGTGATTTTTTCTTTTTTTGCAATTATATATGAAGTATCTTGACAACATGCTTCATTGGAATTGATAACTTGTCATTAATTTGATTTGACCTAATCAAATAAAAGTTTGATTAACATTCTAGTGATGTATCTTTTTAATTTTGTTAAAGAAGACTAAGTGTTGTAGTGACTCCTCCTATAAAATGTCTCACAGATGACAAACATATTGTTGATGTGACAAAGCAACTTGACAATAAGCAGTGAGTGACCTATGAGACAGTGACAAGTGTGCACTAACACAATCATACATTTGGAGAAAACTGACTAATATTGTGTGCTTATAGTACTTTGATATTGAATTATTAAGAATGGTTTGACATCTTATGAAACATGAAAGTTAGACAATGATTTGACCTATCATTTTCCATTAGAGTGGTATATGAAAAGTCTGAATAATTTGTTGTTGATTTGATTTGATATCTCATGGAAATCATATTGAATTATGATTGTTGATTTTACGTAGACTTGAAGTGGACATAATAGTTTCCTTGACCTAATTTCCTTGGTGAGCGACAATTGGTTTGGTACATGGAACCTGGTTGTTGACCCTGATTCATTAATAAAAGAAATCACATCTCTTATATAGCTTGATAGGTTGTCTTGACTGGAAATCATTGATAGCATAATTGGCATCTCTTATATAACATGACAGTTTGTCTTGACTTTGAGCCATTATGAGTCGATTTGATATTTCACATACAAAAAAATAATCATCTTGACATTGGCATCCTAAGAGTGACTTGACCTTGAAAAACTGAGTCATAAAATGTATAATGACATTTTTCATTGAGTTTGACTTATTTAGAGAAGATAAAATAGTCATACCACACATGTTGACCTTTTGACTTTGACTAGTAGAACATTTAGTTGACAATGACTATGATAACCTAGGATAAATTGGTTGTGACCTCAGAAGGTTATAGGTTTTAGAGGGCACATCATCTTGTTATAACAGTGGATAGAAAATTATGAGAAGTGCTCAACAGTGTAGTAACATATGATTGTAGCTCTCCATAGGAAGATTTTTAGAGCAATGGTAGCGGGTCTTAGGGATGACCTGTGGCAACTTAGTATATGTCGTTATCATACATTTGGGTTCAACACATTACAAGGTGTGTGGTTTAATGATTTGACACTCTACTTATGAGCTCTTGACGATTACTCATTCATGAGAAGTGCAGTGAGAGTGGATATGACATGGTCACTTTGAGTAGTGACAGTGATGTACAGTTATGAGTGATGTACAATGATCAATGATGTACAATGATTAGTGTTCAACGATATGAAGTGATTTTTCAGTGGGTTGACTTGACAATGGTTAGTTGATCAGTTTTGGGCAGCAGAACCTAACAGGATATACATATTCATTACAACATCCTTCTATTGATTAAGAGCACAAGGGATCTAGTATGAAATTTATGAAACGTTGTCCGTCGACTCTTTTGGGTGGAAAGGTAGTGTAAGGTAGGTGATTAGAGTCACCTTCAGGTTGTGGCCTGAGAACACTTCAGGGTGGTAGGGTGCTGTCAGGGTAGGTTGTAGGTTGCAAGAAGCGTTGTGGCTTGCACAATGGATATTCAACCCTAGCTCTGATACCAGTTGTTAGAGTAGAGCATCCATAACACACAGCAGATTCATACTCAGAGACTTAGACAGAAAAAGCAGAGAATAATTCATAGAGACAGAAAAATGGAGAATAACAAAATTGCTCAATTAGAAAAAGTGGAATAGATAGAACAATCACTAGAGAACAAAAATCACTTAGCATTACATAACAGGCTTGGGCCTTGGCTTGCTTGCTTTCCTTGGCAAGAGAAATTACAAATTTATAGAGGCTAAAGAAGGATCTAGAATCATGTATGTGATTCAGATGGAGATCTAGAAATATCTAGAAACTAATGGCGATGTGGAGATCTAGAAAGATCTGATCTAGAAGGATTTAGAATCCTACATGAATTTGGCTTCACACATAACAATAGTGCGATGAAAAGGATCTCATGAGAGGCCAGGCAATAGAAGATTAAGATATTACTTGTTTCTGAGGATTGCATGCAGACGAATAACGTTGAGGTCCTTGTGAATGGTTAGGGTTCCACATTTGATGTCAGGTCACAAGTAGTTGGTCCATCTCAGCCTACAGCTTTTTCCACATTGTGATAATCTTGCAATGCCCAAATGCACAAAACATCTCTCATCAGTTCATTGGTAGCACTCGAAAAATTTCTAATTGAAATAGTTGAGCAACAATAGAGTACAAAAGAGAAAATACCAGCAACTTTGGGAAGGGTGTGCCAATTGGAAGGACCATGTCATTGAATGTAATGGATGAGCTTCTAGTCCTTTTCAGCCATCCAGGGCCCTCTCCTATTTTCTTTGTGATCACCATAGCAGACCTTGCATCCCATTATCAGTTTTCTATCTTCCTGAAAAACGAGTTCTTTTTGCCTATGTTTTCATTAGATTTATATGGATGGGTTGGATGGTCTTACATAGGTAGCACCGGTTGTTTTCGTACGTTGCATTGAAGGTAAGGTCACGAAAAATTCAATCTATATGAGGAGATTAGTTATTGTACTTGAGGAATCATGACAGCTCGAATGACACAACTGACTATAACCATTTTGCAAATTGTGATTAATTTTTCTTGAACATCTCTTTTTAAGGAATGCTGAAGACAGGTTCCTTGAATGTCTCTCAAGAAACATTCATAACTATGACATTTTTTCAAGTCAGCTTAGAGACACATGCGATGTCCTCAACCTCAACTGCGACATTTTTTCAAAATTGTTGTACAGAAGATTATTTCATTGGATCCAAAGGGTTAAATCGACAAAGGTAGTATATATATATATATATATATATAGTATAATATATTATATATATATATATATATATATATCCGTGTCAATATTGGTAAATTTTAGTGTTTTTTTAAAGTTGGAAAATATATCATAATTTAATTGTTAAATTAGCAACGAGGACAACCATAGCTCAATTGTCATCACCTTTATTTAAGGAAAAATCACAATAACCCACTCGTGGTCCCTAGGAAACATGTTTTCATATTTTCACTAGTGCAAAATGCTTCTAGATATTGAGCCATTAAACTATTTCCTTACTTTCTAAAAACAAATTAATTAAACAAAAACAATTTTAAAACATACTCTAACTCTTATTAAACTTTAATATTATATATCAATCTAATATTTTTATTTTGTAAAACCTTTAATTAAACTTTACACAAACCAATATTCATTTTAAATAATACAAAGGTTTTTTTTTTTCTAAATAAAGTTAATCTATTAATATGTAACAAAAATATGATTACAATGAGGCACAGGCCTCAACAGTGCTGAACATTGTTTATTAGAAAATCCCCATTGATGGGGAAACCAATCCGCAAAGGCAAAAAATACCCAGATATGGGATATCAGTCTTTAAAACAGGAAAAAATAAAACAAGAGAAGTTCCAACAGGACAATCATAAACCCAGAAAAGTTCCAACAAAACAATCATAACTGAAAAAATCCAGTCAGCAAAGGAGACCTCAGCTGGCATATGGGTGGCACCTGGCTGCCACGTGCCATCATTTGAGCTTGTCTAGGATGGGTATCTCTTCCACGGGGCATGCATACTGATACCAATCATCCTCCTCCTCTGACACGCCACTGTGTGGCCCACGCGCTGTTTGGATGCCACCAAAGCTGCCAGCAGTTGCATGCATTCCTGACACATCAACCATGCTGCCACCTAGTGGTCGGGTGTCTCTAGAACTTCCTCCCACTGCATGCTGACCGCCACCCATGGCCTTGCCATGCAGAGTACCCATTTCCTCGTCCAGCGAATGCTTTCTAGTGTCTCAGCCATTCTTGTGTCTGTGTGCCTCCTGTTGTTGTGCTTCAGTACTTCCTGATAGGGCAGCTTGCAGCTCATTTTCTTCAGTGAATACGATGGTAATGGTGGCAGTAATAACCAGTCTGTTCAGGTTGATGCAGAATCTGAATTGGGTCGAGTGGGGAGCTGGGTGAGGGGGCAATGGGAAACTGGTAGTGTGAACCGCGACATCACTTCGACAAACAACTAGAAACTATGTGCGTCCCTGACCACTGCGGGTATTAGTATACCTGCCTAAAACAGAACCATGGGGGTAAGGAATTTCAAGGGAAGGAGAGGGGGAGGTGGGTTCAGGGCTCCGTGTCGCCTGAGGGCGAACACTACCACCATGATTACCACTTCTGTGGCTTCTCATGCGATGATGAAAGCGAGACATGGCAGAATGCCAGGCTGAGTTTTCTACAGGGAGATGGCTGAGGAATTAAGTAGAGGATGAACAAGGGATGGTTGGGCGGAAGTCAAATTGCAAAGCTTGGATTGAGAATAGTGATGCCCATTGCCAAGGTCAACACAACTTGCTAACCACCAATGGCTCCCAGTGACAGTTCGAGAACAAGGTTCAGTAGCTTGGGGCGGGAAATTGCAATGGACCAGGGGAGGAGGGACAACAGTATGGAGAGGGGAGTCCATTTCTATGCACATAATGGCCAGTTCTCAGCCCAAGAACCCATTAAATGCTGCTTGGAGATGGCCATGAATTTGGCTCAGGCTGGCTTGGGATGGAACGTTGATGGCCATGTGGCTCGTCCTCTCGCTACCTACCAGTCTCATCTTCATTAATTGTCTTGATTGTCACCCACATCCGGGTGCACTCCTTCTTCCTGTGCCATTTTAGTCTTCACTAATTCATTATATTCCTTTAGCTAGAGCGCAGTGGCTATAGTGGTTAGCGACCCTGCACAGAGAGCCATTCCACTCTCTACTCCTATATTAGCTAAAAGGTTAGCCAGTCTATTGCCATCTCGATGAATGTGCTTGAGAATCACTGCATTGTGGGTAGAGAGCCAAATTTCAATGAGTTCGAGTCTTTCCACCAATATCCAACTGTTGCCGACTTTGTTTGATGGAGTCCTTTACAGAATCTTATTCACCATGTTTATTAGGATTTGTGAATCACCTTCAATCATGAGTGGGAAGAAACCATGAATTTGAGCTAGGAGGAGCCCCTGCCATAACCCTTCTAATTCTACTAAGTTATTTGTATCCCATCTGTTTGAGCCTATGAAGGTTAGAAGGGGTGCGCCCTTATGATATCTGAATATATCACCAAACCCCACTTTGCCTGGATTTCCTTTCAAGGCTCCATCAAATTTCAATTGTATTATGTGTTGGGGTGGAGGAAGCCATTTGTCTAGTATCTTGCTCTTTACTGAAGGTTTACCATGGATTATCATCTCTTGGTTGCATTATAGATTCCAGTTGGCCCATATATTCTATTCTGGTGGAAGGGAGGGAAAGTCCTCTTCATGCCAAGTTTGAAGTAGTATGGTTTCCCTAAGATTTTGGCAAACAGTGTTCCAGAGGCTTTCCAAAGGTGAGGATTGATCCTTGAAGATACATCAGTTCCTCTCTTTCCATATTGTCCACATGAGAAGGCCCAGGATGAGTTTCCATAAGGAGTTTAGTAATTTTCTCTTATATGGATTTCGTGCGCAATTGTGTATAATGGTGGTTATGTCTTCTGTAATTCTTCCATCCTTTTGACAACAAAAGCTCACTTTTTCCCAGAGCCTGTGTGCTAATGGGCATGAATTCATGAGGTGCGAAGTGGTTTCTTCCTCTTGCTTGCAGTTGGGACATATGGAGGGTCCGTGGAAGTTTCTCTTCCGAAGATTGTCCCAAGTGAGGATTTTTTTTGACATAGCAACCAAAGGAAAGTGGACACTTTCGGCCAAATATTAGGGGCCCAGATTTTGTTCCAGAGAGGATCTTTGATTGTGTGATCCCTTATGATTATGTTGTAAGCCTCATGAGTGGTAAAAGCTCCTCTTGCCTCGTAGTCCCATATGAGTACATCCTTCTTATCTGAATATCATATTTTCCTATTAGAGAGTTCTATCCCCAGAATCTGCTGAATAGACTCCATGCTGTGCCTGATGATGTGGTCTGTGCTTAGCCATTGCCTGTATCCCTGAATTATGGTAGGCCTCCAGTGTTGATTGACCTTATCTAGCATTTGCGTTTCCCAATCCAATATTTGGTGAGGTTTGATCAAATCCTTTAGCCTAGGTCTCTGCTGCCAAGAATCTTCCCATAACCTTGCAGTTGTGCCATCTGTAACTTCCCAGAAGATGTGCTGCTGGATTAAGTTCTTGTGTTGCTTAGCTGCATTCCAGATTAGGGATCCTAGGCCAACTTCTGTGAGTGAAATTAGATCTTCTATAGGTTGGTTGTTGGCATATTTTACTGTCCAAAGGGTAGCCTAGGGACTGTGTGGCGTCGTGAGCCATTTCCAATAGATGCGTGCTCTCATGATAGCATTACTATGATAAGGATCGCGAAGCCCTATGCCACCTGAGATCTTTGGAAGACAAATTGTGTCCCATTTTACCAAAGCCCATTTGCGATTCTGTCTTGAGTTTCCCTACAAAAAGGATCTTTGGAGATGTTTGATTTCCTTAAGGACCCATTTTGGCTCTGCCAAGATAGAAAAGAGATACAACAGCATAGATTGTAAAGAAACTTTGATTAAGACTAAGCAACTGTCCATATTGAGGGATCTGTGAGTCCATGAAGAGAGGCAAGCTTCCATTTTTTCCAAGAGCAGGTGCCAAGATGAGTGTTTCAGAGCTGTATCAGTCATGGGAGATCCCAGATATTTGGGTGGGAGTGTAGCTATCGGGAAGCCAAGGATACGAGCAATAAAAGCTTGGGTAACAACAGGGTTATGAAAAAATAAAATTTGGGGTTTAGCCTTATTTATGGTCGCTCTAGAGGCATTTGAGAAATTAGTTAGTAGGAATTTTAATTTGAGAGCTTCCTGGACTAAAGGATGGCCAAATAGCATGTTATCATCCACGAATTTCTAGTGGGTAAAAGCAAGGGAGTTAGGAAAGGAGAGGCCTCTTAATTGCTAGGTATGAAGAGCTTCTTTGATGCTTCTACCAAGTCCTTCCGCCATTATGATGAATAGAAAAGGGGATAGGGGATCTCCTTGTAGGATTCCTTTGGAGGGATGAAAAGGGGTGGAGGGGATGCCATTAACTAAAATGGAAAAGAAGGTCGAGGTTATGAGACTCATGACCCATCTAACCCATGGGGGGGAAAACCAAAGGCAATTAGCATCCTTTGAATATACTTCCAGCTTAAACTATCAAAGGCTTTAGAGAGATCTATTTTAAGAAGAATACCTTCTTTTTTGGACTACTCCAACGAATGAACAATCTCATGAGTAAGTATGATGCCATCCGTGATCTACTGGCCTTCCACATACCCTGATTGCTCTGGCGATATGAGTAATGGTAGCAACGGTTTGAGTCACAAGGCAATGACTTTGGAGACAATTTTGTAAATGACATTACACAAAGCGATAGGCTTGAATTTGTCAGGGGTCTGAGATTGTGCTTCCTTGGGAATGAGGGCAATGAAGGTTGCATTCATGGAGGGAAGCATCCACTGATTAGTCCTGGATTCCTCAACTACTTGCCAAACCTCCATTTTAATCAGATCCCAGTAGTTGTGGAAAAAGTTGGATGTGAAACCATAAGGGCTATGCGCTTTTCCTTCTTTTAATTGGTGCATTGCACTTTCCATCTCCTGTAAGGAAATTGGCCTAAGGAGGAGCTGATTATGATCCTTTGTTATGACCTTTTCAATATTCTTGGTTATTTTCTCTATGGCCAACTTCCTATCTATCTGTGGTTCTCAGTGAACCTGCTTGAAGTAGGTGAGAAGTTATTGTTCTATATCTTTGTGATTTTCTACACTTTCCCCTTGCTTGTTCTAGATGTGACTGATGTTATTGTTCATTCTTCTTTGAACGGTAGTGCAATGAATAAACTTTGTGTTTCTTTCACCCTCCTTAAGCCATCTAACTCTTGATTTTTGCTTCCAAAGTGTTTCTTCTTGCTTTGCTCTTTCTAATATTTGTGATTGTAAGTGTTTTTCCTGCTTTGGAAATTCCTCTCATCTTCCTTCCGTGACGATCCTCTACTGTAGTCTTTTCATATATTGATCTAGAGCATTTTGTGCCTAGAAGATATTACCAAAGGTAGAGTGGTTCCATTGTTTGATGTTGATTTTGAGATTTTTAAGCTTTTACTGGAATTGATACATTTTTTAGCCTTCCGGAGGTTTGAAGTTGTTCTAGACTGTATTTATTAGGTTATTGAAATCTGGATGCGAAAGCTAGAAAGCTTCAAAGCGGAAAGGCCGACGTGTAGTGTTGCTGGGTCTTGTCCATTGAAGTGAAATTGGCCAATGATTTGAGCCTGAGAGAGGTAGAATTGAAGCTCAGAGGTCCTCGCCCAGATGGATTGCATTGTCGGAGAGCAAGAATCTATCCAAATGAGAGGCTATCTATTGTGAGCCTACTCTTTTATTATTCCATGTATAAATTCCATTATTAAATGGCATATCAATGAGCCAATTGTTTTGGATGAAGTTTTTTAAATGGCTGCTCCCCTTATCAAGTTTGTTCATGCCTCCTCTCTTTTCTTCCGGTTTGGTTATCATGTTGAAGTCTCCTCCTGTGATCCAGAGTGGGTGAGTTCTATCGGTATTGATCAAAGATAGGGTATTTAGTATGTCTATCTTGTGCATGGCCTCCTGGGGAAAGTAGACATTAGTTAAGTGACCATGTATATCTGTCCATGTTATGTGGAAGGTAGCTTGAATGAAGTGCTTACTCGCATGAATGTTAGTAAGTGTGATGGCTTGTTCATCCTAGCTTATTGCAAGGCCTCCTGAAGCTCCTGAGGCATCCACTGCGACTGCTTTACTACCTGGCCATGCCTTTGCAAGGGTTCGGTCTAGAGTTGTAGATTTGCATTTGGTTTTTCTTGTATGAAGAAGATTTGAGGTTTTTCTTGTTGGATCATACTTTTTATCGATCTGTATTTCCCGGGGCTGTTGAGCCCTCTAATATTCCATGAGGTTAGCTGCATGATGTAATATTGGGGATAGTCTTGTAATACTTTGTAAGATTGGAATATCTTCCCGATTCCACCAGCATTTCCCTAATGCGGATGGTTCATTGGAGATCCATTTTCCTTCCTCTCTTTTTATTGTCTTTGGTAATGTTTTTGCCATCCCATTGACTTCCAAGCTGTATGCCAAGGGTTCTTTGCTGCTGTGCTCTGGAAAGAATCACTTCCAGGTTTTCCATCTGTCTTTCTGGAATCTTGTCATAATTGTTTGTTTTGCAAGCTTGTTCTAAACCAAGTATATCCAGATCTCCAATATCTATGCTTTCAGGTTCCTCTTCCATGTGCTGGGTTTCGCTCCTTTCCTCTGTTGTTTCCATTGCAGCTGTGAAAGCAGGATGCATGTTGTCCACATCCATGCCTTGAGAGTTCCATGCTGGGACCATACTAGGAGAGGATGAGTTGAGGTCTATGGTTTGTTTAGATTTCTGGGTATTCTTTGAGCCAGTGGGGATAGATTGTGCTTTCGTCTTGGGCATATCCTCTGAGGGAGTGGAGATTTTAGAGTTATTTATCTCCAAATGGGCCAGGGTTTCAAAACTATTGCTTGTGGAAGGCATGGAAGAGTTGGCAGAAGGTTTCTTAGGGTTTGAAACAGGTTTTTTGTGGTTCTTTCTAGGATTGGTGACTTTGGTGAAGCCATCCAAATCAATTTTATCAGAAGAGGTGGGGGCTGAGGTCCTCAGATTTGAAGGGCAGTCACGGAATAGATGGCTAAGGGCATGGCATTTCCTACATCGAAACAAGACATATTCATAATCTATTGATTGAACCCATTCAAAATCGTCGTGGTATAGACTTACCGCATCTGGAAGAGCCTTGATGAGATGCATATATACTTAGATTCGGGCGTAGGAGGTATATCTTTGGAGTTTTGTCTCCTTCGCAATTTTGATGAATTCCCCTAGACCATTGCCAATATCCTGTAGTGAATCTTCATCCCAATACTCTAGAGGGAGGGAGTAGAGACAGATCCAAACTGGTGCCCAGTTAAGATCTTCTTTGTCTAGATTGAATCTTTCAATCCAATCCCTCGGATACAGTCTAGCGGCATTGAAAAAATACGGCCCTCCATTGAGGACTCTGTTTCAATCTTCTAAACAGTTGAAAATTGCTGTGAAGAATCCTTTAGGCCCCAACTGCAGGGTAATGTGTCCTTTCGGCTTCCACTTGGTTGCAATCCAACCATGCAGAGCTTTCTCAAGAGACTAAAAGCCTATAATTTTCTCAATCAAGGTGTGATCCTTCATGTACTGGATTTGAGCATTGATTCGATTACTTGGGAGCTCAATCTTAGGTTGTTTAGCCACAACTGGTTTGCAGGTGGCCGATGTCAATTTGGGATTCTCATTGTTGGCCGTCTTGGCTGTTGGTGTATCTAGTCCCGCTCTCGTTTCATCCTGGACAGTTTGCCTAAAATCTTCCTCATGCATTTGAGTATTTTCACTTCCATTGGGGGGAGGCGTGATGTTCTCCCCTTGAGGGAGGTTCATGATTCACGCACCGTTCCTCATCACTTATGGTTTGTGGTATTAATGGAAAATGTTGGTAGAGTTACTATGATCTATACAGGTCTTCCATTGCAGGTCTGTCCTCAACCCTAAACCTCCATGTTCGCCGGAGCTCCTCCTCCTAAAAAATGGCTATTAATTGATATTAAGATGCCTAAATAATCTAAAGGTTACACTCATAAACTTTCAATATTTTTAAGCTGGAAGAAATATATTGAACACATTAAATATTACATTACATTTTTTATACGACCCATTCAATGTACAATATGCCTTTACTGGTGCTCGTCGTACAGCGACACATTTTTTTTTTTTTTTTGTTAAAAATGATTGTTTAATATGAAAATAGATATATATATATATATATATATATATTACATATTTTTAAAAATTAATTTTCAAAAATTTAATGAGCAATAAAAATAATTTTCAAATATCGAATTAGACAATAATTAGAAGGGCTATGGAAAGACTTGAAACACTTAAAGAGGTGGGGCGGTGAATGTATTCGTAAGGTGACGAAAAAGTCAATGACAATGAGGAGTTTAGTCATTGTGCTGACGGCTCGAATGACACAACTGATAATGACACCGTTAGGAATAATGACGGCTCCAATGACATAACTGATAACAATTTTGCAAGTTGTGATTCGTATTCCGGAACGTTTCTTTTTAAGGAACGCTGAAGACAACTTCCTTTAAGGAACGTTCATAACAGCATAGAGACATGCGATGTCCTCAACCCTGAAGTTGTGATTCGTATTCCGGAACGTTTCTTTTTTAAGGAACGCTGAAGACAACTTCCTTTAAGGAACGTTCATAACAGCATAGAGACATGCGATGTCCTCAACCCTGAAGGCCCTGGACAAAATTAAGACTTGCTCGATTGCCTACATCAAGGCCCTGGACGAGATTAAGACTTGCTCGATTGCCTACATCAAGGCCCTGGATGAGATTAAGAATTGCTCGATTACCTCCAGAGGCGGAGGTTTAAATCGAGAGAGGTAAAATATACATATTTGTAAATGTTCAAAGCGTTATATATTATATATAAACAGTCAACATGTTTTCCTATTATCTTTTCAGTTGATGGCTATTGCTGTGTGTTCTCCAGCACTATTTGTACACTGATGATGCTATTAGACATATTACAAACTCATATGTACCTCTTATATTGTTTCAATATAATACTATTATAGATTTTTCTCTCTGAAAAATGTTCAAAGTGTTATATATTATTTTGAGATTTTTATTAAGCATTGTAATTTATAATGTTTAATTTCGAAAATTAAATATTTATTTTTTAATACTATTAAAAAATTAGTACACAACATATATCTAGAAAATTACATTAATATAAAATCAGTTTTATATATTTTAAGCTTATATTAACATAAAGTTTTATGTGATAACTTTGTTATATATTTATGCCATAATTTATGAATAGACTCTCACACAACATATATATAAAAAATTACATCAATATAAAGTTTCCTGTGGTAACTTCGTTATATATTTTATGCCATAATTTATTAATATGGTTCTAATTTTCATGCATTATTTTTAGATATTTGTGTAGTGATTTTTTACTATTAAGTTTTGAAAATAAATAACACATTTACTATGAGTTACTTCCCAGCAAAATTTAAGGAATTATTTGGGTAAAAAATGGGTGAAATAAGGTGCAAATAAATATATTTACCAAGAGTTATTTCTCACTATCATTTACCAAGAATTACGTAGGTGTAAAAATTATAAATATGTAGACTTACTCCTCGTTACTACCCACTAAGTTGCCTCAACAAGAAATTAATTGCACCAAGAGGCTCTCCTACCCAGTATGACAGAGATGTTGTAGTGTTTAACATCCTCATTTGGTCAAATTACTCAAAAGTAAAAATAAAATAAAAAATATGGAATTAATAATTATAATTATAATTATAATTAAACTAGCCTAGATTCATTTTAGCTTCTGATCCACCAAGCTTACTTCACATGCTCACTAATGTTTTATCCACTTCTAATCTCAATTTATTAGTTCCTCCTATAACAAGACTACAAGATTTTCTTTTCCTATTAACCATTATTAATTTAGTTGATATTGATGAATACATTTTCTTTTCCTATTAACCATTATTAATTTAGTTGACATTGGTGAATATATGCTGTAGCTATTTATACAAATTTTCTAATTACATAATTTTTAGCTTGAGTAGTAGGGACTAAGCTGCCTACAACACTTGTTTAAATATTGTTTATAAATATAATGTTGATATTTAAGGTTTATTATAATTGAACTCGATTTATAAAACTTTAAGATACATAGGGAAGAAATTACTTAATTTACTTTAAAATTTTATTTTTGTATCTATTATATTATTATATATTATTTCAAGTTAATATAATTTTCATGAATTAGAAAGTTATAAGATTTGATATTTGTTAAAATATTTTCAAATTGTATAGTAATGTGATGGTTGAGATTATAATGATTATTAACATTTCTTAATGGAAACATTAATATTATTGATAATTAAGCATCCACAACTATTGAATGGTAGCTATATAATTAGCCCTAAATGCTATTGTTAAGATTACATATATACTTAGTGTCCAACGTTGTTTTTGATGTTTTAATGCTATGAATATCCATAATAATATTGTATATTCTTAAGAATGGTGTAGTAGTTAACTTAAACCTTGATGGCTACTAATATTATAAGTTATATTATAATGTGATTCACATTCATATATTACCTCCATATGTGGATGCCTTAAATCTTGATGGCTAGTAATAATAATATAATAATAATATCCATTTTTAAGGTCACAGCCAAGTCAGACACTAAATTGGTGTATGAGACCCCTTGTTTGTGGGACAGTGGACCCACCTCTGCGTAGCGATTTGACTGCTAAGTCTATGAAGGAATACATACTCTACCCCCCTCTGGTTTTGAACAGGTGATCATAGTCAAACATGGTCAACCATGGTTTTACTATTAACTTGGGTTATCAATCATAGTCATCTTTATTAATCTCTTGTATTTGTAATATCAATCCCTTGCGCTTATTGGTCCCTTATGTTTTTAATATTTATCCGTTGTGCTCACTAATTTATTGGGTTTATAATATTAGTCCCTTGTGTTTAATATTATTCCCTTTGGTTCATAATCCCTTGGGTAATGATAAACAAAAGAGACTAATATTATAAACCCAATGTATACAAACCCTAAGATAAATATTTAAAATATTAAAGTAAACATGGTTGAATTAATAAAACCCTCATAATAATAATAATAATAATAATAAAATATAATAATAATTATTATGACTATTATTATTAATTATGAAATTATTAATATCTAATATTACTAATATTATTATGAAGTTTATATTATTGTAATATATAATATAATAATCATAAATATAACAATATAAAGAATATCATTGTTATTATTTATATATTTATTAATTATCATAAATGGTTAGTCTTTAAAAAATTATACATAATAATTCACTTATCACAATTCTAATTATTATTGGATCATGATTATTATTATGAGCTATTAATATATATAATAAAATAATTCAATATAATTGTAATATTATTCTTATTATTTATATTATGTTATAATAATATAATAAATAATCATAATATATAATATATTAATAATAAAATAATATAATAGTAATTATTATTAATTATTATAGCTATTATATTAATTATTATTCTTATAATGTTAATTATATTATTATTTTGTTAATAATTATATTTTGTATATTATTATATAATATAATAATAATTATATTATTTTATTTATTGAATAATATAATGATAATCTAATTATTAATATTAATAATATTATTATTTTATTATCATTATTATATATATTAATATATCATATATATAAATAATATGGTTGTTAATATTTATATAGTATTAATAATTAGTTGGCCTATCGGTGTATATCAACCATATTTACCTTGGTAAATATGGTTGTGCTAGTTCTATTATATTATTATTTGATGTAAAATACAACACCTTATGAAAAATTAATTCGCTACCTTGGTTTGGGTGTACTCCCACAAGAGGGCTGAGGATCCAAGACAATAGAGTGTGATGTTTGTGAGTATTTTTTCCATTATGTTATTAACTAGCACAAGCACATTTACTAATGTCATTGATATATGTTAATTGACATCATTTTCATATACTGATTGACATATAAAAGGTAGAAAATGATATTGATCTATGTATATCAACCACATTAATAAATGTGGTTGTGCAAGTTGTAACTGACATGCATGCGGTGGATTCATTGACCATGATTGATAAGGTTGAGCAAGGTTGATGAGGTTAACCATGGTCAAGCTTATATTAATGTTAATGCTAATGTTGAATTAGTGTTATAAAAATGGTTACATTAATGGTTGAGATGGTTGATAGGGTTGACCATTATTTACCATATTTAACCAAAGAGATCGTAATTGAGCACTACAGTTGACCGTATTCAACCATAGAAACTGTGGTTGACAATATTCGACCATTCTAACCATGGTTGATCATGGGTCACCATCGTTGACCATAAAGACATTGACTATGGTTGACTAGAAAGATATTGATTGACCATTATGATCACGGTTGGTTGACCATGGTTAATCATGGTTGAACATGGATGATCATGGTTGACGATGGTTGACATTGATTAACCATGGTGGACCATAGTTGATCATTGTTAACCATGATTGACCACAATTGATCATAGTTGACTCATCATAATTGACCATGGTTGATCATGGCCAACAAATTCAACTAGAGAGACCTTTATCATGGTTGAAAAAATTCAACCTTTTTTGACCATGGTTGATTATAAAGACATTGATTGATCATTATACCCATTGTTGATGATGGTTAACCATGGTGGATCATTGTTGAACATGGTTCATCACAGTTAATGATGGTTGACATTGATTGACCATCATTAGCCATGGTCAACCATATTCAACCATGGTTGAGCATATTCAACCACGGTTCATTACAGTTGATCATGGCTGATCATGGTTGACAAAATTCAATGACAGAGACCTTGATCATGGTTGAAATAAATTGACTATGCTTGATCATGGTTGAAAAAATTTGACTATGGCTGATCATGGTTGACTATTTTTGACCATATTTAACCATGATTGACCATGGTTGACCTTATTCAACCATCGTTGAATTTGGGTGACTTTATTCAACCATGGTTGAACATGGTTGACTATGGTTGGTCATGGTTAACGATAGATCAATTGATTGACCATTATGCTTGACCATATTCAACCATAGAGACCTAGGTTGACAATGTTCAACTATTCTAATTATAGCAATATTGGTTTACACTAATGAATGATCATGGTTCATTGCTTTTTGATCAAGGATGACCTTAGTTGACTAAGGTTGACAATGTTTGACTTTGGTCAACCATGGTTGACTATAATTGAATATGTTTGAATTATGTGGATTAAAGACAACTATTAGTGAATAAGGTTGGCTCTTGTTAAATATTGTAAACATAGGGTTGACTGAGTTTGATCAGGTCAAATATTTAAAAATTGATTATATAGGTTGTCTTTGTTTGACTATGTTTGACTAATGTGGTTCACTATGCTTGATTATTAATATTAGTAAATAATATTAATAGACAATCATATTTGACCAAACATGAAGAGTTTTGATTATCAAACATAGTCAAACATAGTCCAACATAGTCAACTACATTAGTAAATGTGGTTAACTAATTTTGTAATGTTGAATTGCAACGTTAAATATATTGCAATGAAATGTAACACTGAGACAATGTTTTTCATATTGCGACATTTGATACATTTTTGTACTATTCCGATGTTACAACATGTTTGATTATTAATATTAATTGATAATATTAATAGGTGATTATGTTTTATCAATGTTGAACATTATTGATTATCAAGCATAGTTAAACATAATCGAGCATAGTCAACCATATTATTAAATGTGTTTTACGACATTCTGTAATGTCACATTGCGACATTAGATAAACTACAATGTAATGTGACATTGTGACAATGGTTGTGGCATTGTCACAATGTTTGTCACATTATGACATTGAATAAATCTTTGTATGATTTCGATATATCTATATCTCTCTCTCTCTCTCTCTCTCTCTCTCTCTCTCTATATATATATGACCACTATGTTCATGGAATATTTGTATCGGACAGGTCACCTGAAGGGATCACTGCCTGTTAGCTTCAACCATGGAGCCTAATCCCGAGAATGTTAAGAGAATTGAACCCGTGACCTCTCAAGTGTGAATATGCTTTAACAATGAGGACTTGACCAATTGAACTAACCGCCATGTATATTAATATTATTGTTATTAGTCAACTTTATTAATATTAATATGTTATTATTAAACATTTTTTAATCTTGATTGCGATCGACCAAGGATGACCATAGTTGACTAAGGTTGATAATGTTTGACTTTGGTCAATTATTCTTGACTATAATAAAATATGGTCAACATAGGGTTAGGCATGTTTGATCATGGTCAACTATTTAAAATTTGACTACAAAGGGTCACTTTGTTTGGCTATGTGTGACTAATGTGGTTATGTTTGACTATTAATATTAATTAATAATAACAATAGGCGATTATATTTGACCAAAGTTGAAGAGTATTTATTATCAAATGTAGTCAACAAATTAGTAAACCAATATGTTTTAAATGATATTAATATTAATATTACTAAACATTTTAATTAAACATTGACTATGGGTGAAAATGGTTTAAACATGGATGAACATGACTACGTTTAACAATTGTTTGACTATTGTTGTTCATGGTTGACTATAGTTGTCTATGTTCACCATGTTTAAACATCATTGACTATGTATTGAGTATGAATGACTATGGTTACCAAATTTATGACTATAGTTAACCATGGTTTGACTATGATTGATGTTGATTGACTATGCTTGAACATGGTTTCACAATGATTGACCATTGTTTCCCCATGGTTTAATTATGTTCAACCACGGTTAAATGTGATTGTCTATATATGACCATGGTTTCAATATAGTTTGATTATTGTTTACCATATTTTCACTGTGGTTTGTCTATTGTTGACCATGGTTTAACTATGGTTACTACTGCAATGGTGGTTATTGATGGTTAGCCATGGTTCATCTACATTCAACCCCTAGTCATCCAGTATAGGCCTTCATGGTTGAAACTTGGCAATAGGTTTCGAAACCAAAAAATGGTGTTGGTTGAGACAAATTGGAGACCATTAATATATTAGAAACACATTATTACGAAGATGTTTTTAATATCAATCTGAATGTTGTTATCGTTGTTGTTATTCTTATTATTCTTATTAATTAAATATTACTAATGATGTTATTAATAACGTTAATATTAACATAAAATTAAATTATTACCTAGAGTATTATTATTTACATAATATATATTAATTATTAAAATTAACGTAATACTCTTAATATAGAAAGTATTAATGCAACATTATATTATGATTACTAATACTATTATTATTAATTCTAAATATTATTAATGATAACCTTATTAAAAATTTTCTAGGGAAAATTATTACTAATAATTAATATTTTATATCAATAATTATCATTAATATTATCTAAAATAATTAATATTAATATTAGTAGAAATTTATAAGTAAAATATACATAATAATGTTGTTAACCATTACTATACTAGCCCATGTGGTGTAGAATAGACGGTTATGGGGTGTACTGTTAAGTCACTCTGTGATGCGAAGGTCACCAATTCAAAACTCTATGGACAAAAATCTACTAATATTAACGGTTGGTGTGGCCTAGGTCGGGTGTGATCCCTGGGTTATTTTGACAACTTAGATGCCTATGATTCACGGTTTCTCAAGCCACATGTCAAGCATGATGTAATCTCTAATAAACTTAGACCAATTAAAAAAACTAAAAAAACTATTAATGTACTAACTTAATATTATTATAAACAGAAAATAATATTATTATTTTGCTATTAAACCTAACCAGATATTATCATAATTAAATATTAAATCTTAATA
>APFE031379846.1:208784-222016 GCA_000404065.3 Pinus taeda | reverse complement strand
ACGTATTATAAACTACAGTAGAAAATGCTACCACTATAAAAACTTATATTAACTAGAAAATGTTATATTATAAATTGTATTACAAACCTGAAAATCTATTATTAAATTTCCATGGGCGTATGGCTAGAGGAGATGATTCATAATCTAATGTGCCTTTCTAGGGTTAAGCCACCTTTTAAAATAAGTTATGCACTGTATTACAAACCTAAAAATGTATTATTATATGGCAATGGACATGTGGCTAGAGGAGATATTTCATAATCTAATGTGCCTTTCTAGAGTGAAGCCACCTTTTAAAATAAGTTATTTGCATTTTACAAAGCCACACTTCAAGGAAGTGAATTTAATTTTCTTTATTTTTTCTATAAGTGGGTAGATTTTTAATTATATAGTAAATTTTAAATCATAAATAATATTTTTTTAAGCTAAGGATGGTTTAAATATATGATTTAGATATCCAAAGAAGTTAATACTTGAAACTATATTGATTTAAAAATAGTGAGAAGAATATGTTAACATCTTTCACTTTAATCACTGTATTTAAATCTATAATTAAGAATAGTTTGAAGTGCCTACTTCTGATAGGGTACGCTTATGGGCATAATTAAGAGCCTTGAGAGAAAGATAGCTACCATATGTTCAATAGAGGGCGTGAGATCTTCATGAATCCAATGCGGTAAGGAGAATCCCACATCCAAAGTAGACATAAGTTGTTGCTATGAAGAGCACTTTCTACAAATATGGGGGGAGAAAAGGATTCTTTTAGTTTTGTAGCCAAGTGAAGTCATGCTTATGGCCTGAAAGGTGGATGTTGATCCTGTGGGCATTCATATGCAGGTTAGTATCATAGCCGCAAGGAATTGCAGAGCTATGCTTTTCTAAATCAATGTACAATGCAACACCGTATCTAGACTTTTGCATTTTGATCTTCTTATCACATCCAAAAAATTTGGAAACTCTAAGCAGATCACCACAATTTGTGAAGTTGTTTTCCCATTGTTAGCCACAAGGTTGGAGAGGATACCTACAAGAGTTGTTGCAATTCAAGGCTAGGATTAGCAATAATAGCTCCATTCATTTTCTCTCATGGATCAGCTCCAACTGCTGCTAGTGGTATTTTGAAATAGTCAAAGAAGATGCATCATGGTGATTCCACTGCTGGAGATCATACTTGGTAATGAATCGTTGTTGAATTAGGGGAAATTTGTGGTCTAAAATGGGACTCCTAAGGAAACTTTAAAATATTAGTTGAAATAATAAAACAAGATTAGATTACATCATCAAATTTTAGAGGGAAAGAAGAACAAACTATTTTTTCAACTTATCTCCCTATGGGTTTACTCAAATTTTTAGCAGAAACACTCATTGGATGCATAATTTAATTCCTCATCGAAGAAGTACCCATGTTTCATACTTTCTGTGGATTGTGCTACACAAAAAATTGTAAATACATGAAAAACATGATTGTAAGCACATTTTTTCATGTATTTCTCATTTTTCATGTAGTCGGGTCCATCGAAAGTATGCAACATGGGTACTCCTTGGATGAAAAATTAAATTTTGCATCCAATGAGTACTTCCTCTAAAAATTAGAGTAAACCCTTAGGGAGATAAGTTGAAAATACGAATTGAAAAAGCATTTTTATTATTTTATTATTTTTTAATCTTTTTACTTTTTTACTCCAAAAACGGTGAATCATCCCCCATGGTTGACATCATCAGCTTGAATCCTATTGGTTCTTATAAGGATAATTTTGTTTGTACATTTTTCTTAGGAGGCCCATTTTAGACCTCAAAAGTCCCCTAATGGTAATTTTTTCTTTGTAGATTTTGTTCCCAATGACTTTATTACGCTATGATTATTTTAGTATTTCTTGCAATGTACCATAAGTTAGGCTACTGAGATTTTCAATTTCATGACATTCACTCTGAATAGCAAATCTCAAGCTAGGGATACTCCTACAAGTTTTTATTATTTAGTTAATGAAAGAACCCTCTAGATCGCTCTCTTAGAGCTAAATGAATGTTTTTGAAGAGAAAACATTTAAATGTAAGCGATGAATCCAAAAGTTGCAAAGAGAAGATTCACATATGAAACATAACATTCCAGCTAAGGCCAATTCAAGCTCAAGTGTTACCTCTCAAATATATTTGACATCATTCTTATTCACTCAAAAATCATTTTATAATTTTGATACTAAATGCATAATGGATAATTCGATTTCTTTAAGTCACTAGTTAGGCACAGGTATGTGCCAATTAGAGAAAAGTGACTATGCTTTGAAGTATTGGAATGGCCCATATGGAAAAAGTAGCTTATGGGGATCACATGGAGCTCAGTTACAGTGAGATGATGTAAACACTATATGGAGCAATGATTTTTCAATTATGCAACTCATACATGTAACCATTTTGAAGAAAAAAACCACAACACCCATGTAGTGTGAAAGAATTCTGCTGGAATGGGCTACCAAAAGGTCATTCGCTACTACTTCGATAATTTCATTACTTGCAACTATGGTCCTCTCATGTGCCTGGTAAGTATGGGCATGGACGAGCTACATTAGTTGTGGAGCTTGCTAAAAAAATCTCCAGTTTATCACCTCACATACTCAATGGATAATGGTTCTCAATCCAGGGATAACCTATTCCCAATGTGTTTTCCTTTTGGTGTCTTATTTGTGTATGTGGAGAAAGAAAATGGCATGCATTAGATAAATTTTTTGAAAACTCTTTGAGGGTGAGACTTAATTTTTTTTAATTTTTAATTTTTTTTGGAGACTCTATAATAGAGATATTGATTCTAGATAACTCAATTTGGGAGTGTGAGTTTGTTAGACTGACTACTCCAATAATTAACTTATCAAAAGGAGAAATTCGAAGACAAATATTAAACCAAGATGAAACATTAAGACACTCATGGTGTGAACAACTATAAAGGAGGAAGATCATATTCTTGTCACACATTCGAGTTATTATCTCTTGTGTTAGATAGAGAAGGAAGAATGGTGCAACAATAGAGAATAATGGTTGTACTAGCGGTTGAGATGGTGCATACGATTGTGTTGTGTGTCGAATAATAACATATAATCATCATATTATAGTGTGAGTCATACACTATAATTGTAAGCAATTATATGATGTTTTATAGTGGTCCTTGAAAGGTATTTACTTGATCTCTCCATGGATGAGGTATGTATGTACTTGAGTCACTTGTGATGTAATCTTGATAAGGCATGTGTACCCTCATGAAGTTCAACGTAATCTTAAAACCACCTTGTATGTGTGGGTCTGTGGTAAGCTAGAAACCTCTGTGTACTATAGTTTTTTGGTAAGCTAGAAACCACTTTGTACTACATGTTTGTGGTAAGCCAAAAACCACTTGTGAGAGGGAAGTGGACATGGATTCTTGTGGCATGGTCTAGGGTCAGCTGAAAAAACCCTGAGCATGGTTGAGGATCAACCAATAAAACCCAAATCATGGTTACAAGCAATTCAAGAAAAACAAGGATGATGATGGAGGAGGACTTACATGTACAAGATCAAGTACGAAGACAATGACAGTTGAATAAAAAATGTATTGAAGTGACATCCTAGTAGAATGACTATTGTAGTGGCCAGTGACCCATGCATTATGGTGGATGATTGTTCCTTTATATGGGTGCCAACATATTTTTTTGATAATGTTTGTAAAAACCAGGTTTGACCACAGTTAGAGTTCTTTTTGAGATCAAGACAAATTGACATTAACGGGGAATGTTAGAGAATATAATTACTACTTGTCATAGTAGTGATGCTTTCTATGTAAAGGATATTGTTCTTAGATTTTAGGAGTTGTTTAGATCTAGTTTGTTGAGAGATATAATTCAACTTGATGCTTCCTAGATTGGTTTGCAGTTGAGAAATTTTCTCAACGAAGTTGATTGTGTGATCAAGTAGGTTATCTATCTTGAAAACTCATTGTTGTATTTCTATTGCATCATTATTTGATGTAAAATACAATTTGATGTACTTGTGAAAAATTAATTATTAGTCAAAGAAAACATCAATACCTTTTTTATCATTATACAAACTTTATCTAATTGTGTGAAAATGTGTCATGGTCCAAGAAGTGAAGGTGTTCTCAAAACATGTGCCTCATGATCTTGTTAGAATTCACAGAAAAATCTACTCCTTTCCACTGTTGGATGGTGTTGTTATTGATGTCAACCCATGGATTTGATTGTGTTTGACTTTGACTAAAAACACTAGTCATTGATGTTAAATGGTTAATGAATGTTCCCCAGTAATTTTTAGATTACATCAAGGTTGTAGCTCCACTCTAGGATGGTTAAAAACCCAAGTCCTAGGGTTTGGATTCCTTGGACTAAGCATATACCCTGACCTTGTTGATATTTTTTCAAAGGCCAAAATATTTAGTTTGACTTGGAAACCAACATCATTGGATTCTCCTCGTCAAGAGTTTTCAGGTGGTATGTGGAATGTGACATAAGTACTCTTGGTTTGAGAGAAAACTAAGTTTGAAGTTGTTGACTTTAGTGTATGGGCTAAAACCCCGGGGGTAGTGACATGACAGCTTATTCACCTACGGTTGTCAATATATGATAGTGATTCTTGCAAAAATCTCATTTTGTATTTAATTTTAATAAATTCAAGAACCAAAGACAATAAACCAATCATTGACTTCACAACTAGGTAGGACCATATGCACTAAGTCAATCAGTGAGTTGAAATTTCGTAGAGATTAAGGAAAACCATGTTATAAAATAATAATAAAGGTAATTGAATAAATTAATATATTAATTAGAACAAGGCCTCTTACTAATTTATAATTTTAAAGCCTTTTCTATTGACATCAAAAAAACAACACTACATTTTCTTTAGGCATAAGAAACTTTTTCATAACACTTATGAAATAAATTAACATTTGAAGAAAATTAATTAAGACTAAAGACTCCTTCAATGAATATATTTAAATCCATCAACTACAAAAAACATAAAAATCAATCCCCAGATTAAGCCCTTCTATCTATCCTTGGTTGACTGTTGGAGGTTGTTTATCAGTTTCGGCCCCGGGAAGTCTTGTTTGTTGGATCAAAAATCTCCTATGCTCGACCTTAAAAGTAAGTCTTTCCGGGTTGGTTGTTTGATGATAATTTGAGGTATCGGTTATGTCTGTAGTTTAGGGAATTACTTAGTCCTAATGGCCATCCTTTTTAGTGCAAATAGGGATACTTTTAGCCCTCTCAAGGTTTCAACGATCTCTCTTAGGACAAATGAGGAGCCCTTGAAGTAACAAAGCGTTTGCAAAAGTGATTTGGAAGTAAGGTTTTTGGATAGGCATTTTTTTTTTTTTTTTAAAAGCACAAGTCCTCCCTAGTGACAAGTGGAGCTCTTGAACGAAAGGAGGTTTTTGGAAACGTTTTTGAAAGTAATGTTTTGAATAGTGAAATTTTTTATTTATATTTATTAATTAATTAATTTATTTTTTTTTTTTAATTTTTTTAAAGTGTTTATGAAGTGTCTTGACAACATGCTTGATTGGGATTGATGACTTGTCATTAATTTTATTCGTCCTAATGACATAACGATTTGATTAACCTTGTAGTGATGTATCTTTGTAAATTTCTTAAAGAAGACAAAGTGTTGTAGTGATTCCTCCTATAACTTGACTAATAGATGAGAAAGATATTGTTCATATGACAAACCAACTTGAAAATAAATAGTGACCTATGAGAAAATGACAAGTGTTCATTCACACAATCATACACTTGGAGAAAAATGATTGATATTGTTTGCTTAGAGTATTGTGATATTGACTTATTAAAAATGTTTTGATATATTATGAAACATGATAGTTAGACAATGATTTGACTTATGATTTTATATTGAAGTGGTATATCAAAAGTCCCAATAATTTGTCACTGATTTGATTTGATATCTCATGATAATGAAATTGACTTATGACTATTGAATTTAAGTAGACTTGAAGTTGACATAACAGTTTCCTTGACCTAATATCCTTGGTGAGTGACAATTGGTTTGGTACATGGACCCTGACTATTGATTCTAATTCATTAATAGCATAACTGAGATCTCATATGTAGAATGACAGGTTATCTTCACTTTAACACATTGATAGAAAAATTGACATCTCTTATATAACATCACAGTTTGTCTTGACTTTGATTCATTGTGAGTAGATTTGACATCTCACATACAAGATAATAATCATCTTGAATTTGACATCATAAGAGTGAATTGACCTTGACACACTAAGTCATAACATGTATAATGAAAATTTTCCTTGAGTTTGACTTAGTGAGAGAAGATCAAATAGACATACCACACATGTTGCCATTTTGACTTTGACTAGTAGGACCTTGAGCTAACAATGACTATGATAACCTATGATAACTTGATTATGTCCTTACAAGGTAACAAGTTTATAAAGGCACATCATCTTGTTTTAACGATGGATATCAGATTGTGAGTAGTGCTTAACAGTGTAGGGATATATTCTTCTAGCTCTCCGTAGGCAAAGCTTAAGAGCAGTGGTAGAGGGTCATAGGAATAACCTGTGGCATCTTGGTAGATGACATTATAAAAAATTTGGATTAGACACATTACAAGTTCTGCGGTTCAGTGATGTGACAATCTGCTTATGATCTCTTGGCAATTACTCATTTACGAGCAGTGTAGTGACAATGGATATGACATGATCAATTTGAGTGGTGACGATGTTATACGATGATCAATGATGAGTAGAATTCAATGATATGCAATGATTGTTCTGTGGTTTGCTTGAAATTGGCCAGTTGAGAAGTTTTTTAGGCAACAAGGCTTGACATGATATACATATTCATTACAGCCTTCTTCTATTGAGTAAGAGAAAAGGGGGCTCCATTCTGAAAATTGTGAAACATGGTATGCTGGCTCTTAAGGGTGGTAGGGTGGTGCAAGGAAGGTTTTTGGAGTCACCTTCAGGTTGTCGGCTGAGAGCAATTCAAGATGGCAGGGTGGTGCTAGGTCTGGTCATAGCCCACTAAGGACATTGCGGTGTCCTGTCAGTGGGGACTGATAAACTATAAAGCAATGAAGCATCCTTCTAACAACAACTGGTAAACAAAGTGTTGGGTTTCTTGTTAGGTTGTGTCTTGACATACAGGGAATTGGGACATCCTTCCAGTTGCAATAGGTTATTAGGATCATTAGCACCCTACAAGTTGTTTGCTGTGAATTAGGGGGTTGGATCCTCCATCATTAGTGGCTGAAAATTTGATGTAATTAATTTTCTTTTAAAGAGGAGGAGAAGACAATCACTATGAAGTGTTTCGTGTTTTTTCACCCAGAGAGGGTTTTCCACCTAAAAATATTGTGTGTATTATCTTTATCTTTCTACATTTTTCTACGATGTTGTCTACTATTGATTATTGATTTTGATTATTTGAAGAATATCAATAACTAATAATAACTGAATATTAACTGGAACTCTGAAAAATATTCATAAAGTGATAATTGCTAAGAAATACAGATTCAACCCCCCTAGTATTTCCAAAAAATTGTATGAGACCTTGGTTTGTTCAGTAACAACTTAATCCAAGTTGGAATGTGGATGGAGCATAGAGATGGGAAAGTCAAAGAAGAAAGTTGCCAAGAATTCCAAGGATGAAAAAGAAGGTACATGTACAGTAACATCTGAACAAAATCAGTATTGTGCACCAAATCCCAAATTTAATGCATATTATTACTTGATATGGAAATCTAGAATGGAATTCCATTTGCAAGGTCATGGTGTATGGAAATCAATTGTTTCTGCAGATACATCTACCAAGGAAGCTAAAAGGTACAATTCTAAAGTCATGAATGCCATTCTTAATGTTCTGCCAAATTCCATAAAAGCAAAACTTGGTCATTATTCAACAACCAAAAGTCTATTGAAAAGTCTCCATAAGCTCTACTCATAGAATCATTCTGGTCAAGATGTACGTATTGAAAATCATATGGATCCTTCTGATAATGATGAGGAAGATGGATAAATGAGTAAAATTAAATTTCAAAATGAAGTGGTCAAGATCATAAAAGAACTCAACAGCCAAAAGGAAAAGGCAACGCTTGTGGAAGTAGAATTGGAAACAACAAAAGAACCTAACAAGAAAAATGAATAATTAGAGAAGATCATTAGCAATCTTCAAGTATAGTTTGAAGAAGTCAAGAATATGGAGACAAAAAATCTCAAGAAATAAGTCCATCAAAAGAAAAAGGAAGTTGATACAACCTTTGCTAGGATTAGTAGGCTTAAACAACAAGTACACTAAGTAGAAATTGAAAGGAAGAACTTGGCAGTTAATTAAATGAATCAAATCAAAGATGCATATCCACAACTGACCAAAATAAAAAAGAACTAGAAACCTCCTAGCACAAATAAGCAGGCCTAAGATTGAAATTGAGAAGTAGAAAAAAAATATACAGGTACTTAACAGAGAAGTTGAAAAGACCACTCTTCTAAATATACAGGTTGAAGAAGAACAAAGAAGAAGAAAAATCTTGAAAATTTAGTTTCAAGAAGGCCTTACTCAAAATCAAGGATAACTTAATGCCACCTCTTAATGAGATTAAGAAGCTCAAGGAATTGCAAAAGGAAAAATTGCAAGACATGACAGATAAAGTGGCTCAGTTGAAGATCACAGAAAAATAGGTAAGGCTCCAGTTGATGAAGGTACAAGATCCACATCTTCACAGAGTGAGATTGATCATAATATTGAACCAAAGACGAACGTTGTAACTCCGAAGAATGATTCCAAAGAACTTAATGACAAAGGACAAAAGACTACACCACCTAAAAATAAAAATAACTCATCGAGATACGTCTGTTCATTTAATGGTTATTATTTTTCATGTCCTAACTTTGGACATATGGATATGGATTGTAAAGTTGTTAATAGGTAAAATTATCAATTACCACCACCTCTGAATGAATTATCTAGGTACTCATGTTCATTTAATTATTATTTATTTTTATGTGCTAACTATGGACATATGGCTAGGGACTGTGAAGTTTTTGACAAGTACAATAATTATCTACTAAACCCTAGAAGAAAGTTTGCAGGATCACGAGACATATACCAAACATAATCTTCTATGGATGATATTGAATGCTTCAAATGTCATAATTATGCACACATAGCTCAAGAATGAAGGTAGAATTCTAATAAGGAAAGGTACAAATGTCATAACTATGGACACATACATTGTCACTGCAAGTACAAGATGGAATAAATCATGAATGAAAATCTTGATGATGAGAATAATAAGGTTTGGAAAATAAAATAGGTACATGATGAATAAGTACAATATGAGCAAGAAAAGAAGGAAGACAAAATGGTCTCAGTAGTAGGTCATAAGGAATGATAAATTGGTTCAGTTAATTATTGGAGTCAAGATGGTCCATTAGATGATACACTATTTTAACAATTTGGCTCGTTGAATCAATAAATTTTGAAGAGGGGGAATATTATAGTAGTATGTGGCATAGGTCCACCATTGAAAAAAAACAACGTGGAAAAAATGGCATCTTCAAGTCAAATATGTGAGATATATAACAAGTTTAAGGGGATATAAACAATCATAGGATACAAGTTCGCAATGATCGATCATCAATGTATCGACATTAATAACAAGTTATCATACTCAGCAAAGGAAATCTATATGATGCACAAGAGGTCATTCGGAGAACGTGTAGGATTAAAGGTCCATAGGCAGCATCATTAACAAATTGTTACAAAAAGGATTCTCATCAGGGGGATCATATACAGATCATAGGTCCACATGAAGTAGGAAAATTTTTAGGGGGAGGCATCCTTTGCGATTGATGTCAAAGGGGGAGAGAAAAAATTGAGAAGGAGATGAAGCAAGAAATCAAGGGGAGTTGTAGTCGCATAATGAGGACATGTGTTTCCATAAATGACAAAGGGGGAGATCGTTGGATGGTGTTGTCATTGATGTCAACCCTTGGAGTTGACTCGATTTGAATTTGACTAAAAACACCAGTCATTGATGTAGAATGGTTAATTAAAATCTCCGAGTAATTATTAGATTACATCAAGTTGGCAGCTCCACTGTTGGATGGTTGAAAACCCAAGTCCTAGATTTTGGGGTCCCTAGTCTAAGGATGTACCTTGACTTTGTAGAGGGTTTTTTATCGGTCAAATAGTTTTTTTTTGCTTGGAGATTAATTTCATTGGATTCTCCTCATTGAGATCTTTTCGGTGGTATATGGAACACCACATAAGTCCTCCTGGTTCGAGAGAAAATTGAGTTTGAAGTTGGTGACCTTAGTGTCTGGGCTAATACCATGGCAACAATGACATGACAACTTATTCACCTACAATTTTCAATATATGAAAATGATTCTCATTGCAATGTCATTGTGTATATGTTAAATAACTTGAAGAACCATATGCAACAAACAAATCATTAACTTTAGAGGCAGGTAGGACCATATGAATTAAGCCAATCATTGACTTCAAATTTTAATAGAGCTTCAAGAAAACATATTATAAAAAAATAATAATAATAGAAATAAACATAATCTCATAAATTAAAATTATTAATAATATCTAGAGGGCCCTTATAAATTTATAATTTTACAAGCCTATTCTATACATCATAAAAGGTAGCACACATTTTACTTATGGCATAAGAAAACCTGTTCAATTCACTTATTAAATAAACTAACATTTTAAGAAATTACTTAAGACTAAAGACTTGTCCAACTTCTAGCTTTAAAAATCCCTCCTTAGCACTGTAAAAACATACAAAAATCAATCCTCAAAGACATAATAAATCTCAACCAAATTCCTCATGTGTATCTTTAAAATTTTTGGCTAGTGAAGGATTTCTAACGCAGTCTAATATTTGGTCTTCTTGAGGTATTTAGGGTAGAGAAATAATTTTTTATTGGACTCAAAATTCCTTCCTCCACTTTCCCATCAAGGTAAGTCTTAGTGTTGATTGTTTGATGATTTGTTGGGCATGGTTAAGTCTATGGTTAGGGCATTCTCCTTAGTCCCTACAACTACTTTTTTAGTGCAGCCAAGGGCTAATTTAAACCTCTCAATGCAAATGAGCCTTCCTCTTAGGGAGGACTCCTTAAGGGATAGTGAAGGTTTTTGGAAGTATTTTGAACTAGGTATTGGGTAGTGAAAGTTTTTTTTTTGGAATTATATATGAAGTATCTTGTCAACGTGCTTCATTGGAATTGATCACTTGTCATTAATTTGGTTTGACCTAATGAAATAAAAGTTTGATTAACATTCTAGTGATGTATCCTTTTAATTTTGTTAACTAATACTAAGTGCTGTAGTGACTCCTCCTATAAAATGTCTCATAGATGAAAAACATATTGTTGATATGACAAATCAACTTGACAATAAGCAATGAGTGACCTATGAGACAGTGATAAGTGTGAACTGACACAATCATACATTTGGAGAAAATTGACTAATATTGTGTGCTTATAGTACTATGATCTTGAATTATTAAGAATGGTTTGACATCTTATGAAACATTAAAGTTAGACAATGATTTGACCAATCATTTTCTATTAGAGTGGTATATGAAAAGCCTGAATAATTTGTTACTGATTTGATTTGATATCTCATGGTAATCAGATTGAATTATGATTGTTGATTTTAAGTAGACTTGAAGTAGACATAATAGTTTCCTTGAACTAATTTCCTTGGTGAGGGACAATTAGTTTGGCACATGGAACCTGACTGTTGACTCTGATTCATTATTAGAAGAAATGACATCTCTTATATATCTTGATAGGTTTTCTTGACTTGAACTCATTGATAGCATAATTGGCATCTCTTATATAAAATGACAGTTTGTCTTGACTTTGAACCATTATGAGTAGATTTGATATTTCACATACAAGAAAATAATCATCTTGACTTTGGCATCCTAAGAGTGAATTGACCTTGACACACTAAGTCATGAAATATATAATGACATTTTGCATTGAGTTTGACTTATTGAGAGAAGATAAAATAGTCATACCACAAATGTTGACCTTTTGACTTTGACTAGTAGAACCTTCAGTTGACAATTACTATGATAACCTAGGATAAATTGGTTGCAACCTCACAAGGTTATAGGTTTCAGAGGGCACATCATCTTGTTATAACAATGGATAGAAAATTATGAGAAGTGGTCAATAGTGTAGTAACATATGATTATAGCTCTCCATAGGAAGATTTTTAGAGCAATGGTAGCGGGTCTTAGGGATGACCTGTGGCATCTTAGTCTATGCCATTATCATACATTTGGGTTCAATACATTACAAGGTGTTTGGTTTAATGATGTGACACTCTGCTTATGAGCTCTTGACGATTACTCATTCATGAGAAGCGCAGTGAGAGTGGATATGACATGGTCAATTTGAGCAGTGACAGTGATGTACAGTTATGAGTGATGTACAATGATCAATGATGTACAATGATTAGTGTTCAACGATATGAAGTGATTGTTCAATGGGTTGACTTGACATTGGTTAGTTGAGCAATTTTGGGTAGCAGAACTTAACAGGATATACATCTTCATTACAACATCCTTCTATTGATTAAGAACACAAGGGATTCAGTCTGAAAATTGTGAAACATTGTCCATCGACAGTTATGGGTGGAAAGGTAGTGTAAGGTAGGTTATTAGAGTCACCTTCAGGTTGTGGCCTGAGAACGCTTTAGGGTGGTAGGGTACTGTCAGGGTAGGTCGTAGGTTGCAAGAAGCATTGTGGCTTCATTTTAGATGAGATTGATAAACTACAGAATGACAAAGCATCCTTCTAACAACGACTGGTAAACAGAGTGTTGGGGCAATCTTCAGTTTTTGGTCTGAATTATAGTGTATTAGGGCATCCTTCTGGCTGAAGTAGGTTATTAGGGTTTAGTAGCATCCTACATGTTTCCTTGTGAATTAGGGGATTGGATCCTCCTTTACTTATGGCTGAAAAATTGATGTAATTATTATTCTTTTAAGGAGGAGGAGAAGACAAATACTAAGAAGCGCTTGGTGGTTTTTGATGTGGAGGTGATTTTCCACCTAAAAATATCATGTCTACTATCTTTATTTTTCTGCATTGTTGTATGGTGTTATTTATTGTTGATTATTGTTAAGATTATTTGAAGAAGAACAATAATAATAACAAAATATTAACTCACTATCTAAAA